>QDHC01005912.1:86080-127499 GCA_013186455.1 Papilio dardanus tibullus | reverse complement strand
TAAATATACAACAAAACAAACAGCGATCGCAATAGTTTAACTACTTGAAGCTAAATCGTCGACCGCGGCGCACTCAATTAGCTCCGACCAGACATTCGCTGCGAACACGAATAATTAATCGATGCGAATCCCGGTGCGAATCCACCCGATACTATCGGATAACCCCCGGTCCGGGAATGCGATCGGTTCCCACAGAACTTTCGGCCGCAGGAATTTGTCCCCGACTTTTTCGAACGCTAAAAAGTCCACATGCTTTCCCATGAAACGTTGTAGAGAAAGACATAAAATGTTATAGACGAAATTTAGATATTAATAATATTTTTTGTCAGACAATTTTATATCGGAAAGTTATGCTGATAACTAAGTTTACGTCTGCTTACAAACGACTAAATGGGTTAATCACTTTTGTAGCTTCAAAACTGAATATAAACCAAAGAAGAGACAAGGAATCGAACTTGGATATGCTATAGTATGTACTCTAGTCAATGTGTTATTGCGTCTCTTCACGTCTCCGTTTTCATTATTGAAGCACCATAATTATCGTTTTAGCGAACAAAAAGGAACAACAAAACCGACTGAGAATTCGACCTCGGCAGCGAATCTAAAAAAAAATCCTTAACCCGTATTTAAAAATCGATTGCGACCAAAAAATTGTCACTGACAAATGATTCCGAACGCCTTGCGGTTGAAATTACGAATTCAAATCTTCGAATTTCGAACAAAAACCGCCATTAACGGTCGGCGGCGTTGCCTTTTTTAGGGCTGTCGATGATTTTTCGGGGCTAATCGTGTTTTTTGCCGATACGAGGATAATCGATGCATCGGGTGCGCTAATTCGATTTGCGCCCCTCCCACCGCGTCTATAAGTGGGCGGCGACTATCGATCTTCTATCTGAATCATTACAGCTTCCCGCGCAAAAACTATACTTATTAATTTTTTCGTTATTTGTATTAGATATTAATATGGTATCGCGGCAGCGGTCTTTTCGAATTTAAAGTATACTATAAAAGAAGTATGATATCGATAAAAATATGAATGTATTTTACTGGAACAACACTAAATATAACGCCTAATCTACGATCATTTTTGGAGTTAATTCCACGCATAATCGAGCGTGAGTCGAGTACATCAAATGCATCTCGATAATTTAATAATACAGATTATACAGAAAAAAATATAAAGAATCGATTGCGGTTGATGACGGCAGCACTGGCACAGTCGAATCATCAACCGCTTGATGGTTTTTTAATGATATTTTTCACAATCGGCCTGATCATTGATGGTTATTAGGTATAGACCGCCTCGAGACACGAACCTGCTTCGAGCATTGTACCAACTAGTCTAACATGCAAGCAAACATACCATTTAATTTTTATAAAATAAGGTACAAAGTCGTTTAGCAAATAAATAGTGACCCGAGAAACTTGTTAGGCCTACTTATAATTATTACACTTACAGCTTTTCTATTAAAGCTAGAAACCTATATTTCTAGATATAAAAACTAATAACGGTTTAAATTGAAATCTATTTTAGAAACATCGTTAATATAATTTAAATCTATAACTTTACCGAGTATTAATTCTGGTAATGTAAAGTTTTAGAACGTCAATTTGACAGTAGTAAAATAGGTGACAGAGTTGGCGCGAAAATTCTACGCGAGTAAGAAACCGAGTCGTCCTTAGACGGGAGCCGAGTTCGGCAATTAGCATAATCTTAGGCCCAGTTACGGTGCTAATGCTTCGCGTGGCTTTGTTTGTAAACACTAAAATGAACCATAGACTAAAGATGTTTTTCTCAACTAGTGATGTTCCTCTAATCGCTGTGTGTTATTAGGGTTGTCAACCTATTAATCGGTAAATCGAAATTTTATAATTGTAATTGACTTTTTTTATGTTTTAATATTTTTTTAAGCCGCAAAGGCTATGTTTTAAGTATGCCATAAAATGGTAGAATCTAGAAGGTTAATCAATATACAATGTACATTAATTACATTGTAATTTTAATGCCCTAATTTAAATTAAAATTGCCATTAAATAATAACATAAAATTATTTATACATTTTAAAGTATAAACACAGTTTAATAGATAAGAAATCGTTAATGTGTTTCCGAACTTTATAGCTTGTTTAATTTATTTAAATTGATTTCTTACTATTAATATAAATGGCAAGGTTTTTGGCGGGAACGCAACGTTCAATGTATTTGATTACTGATAAAGATTTCTTAGAATTGTTTTTTAAACATAATTATTTTGTTTACGTCCTTGCATGATTGTTTCGCTTTGTATCATAATTATCGTAATCGATCGTAAATCGATACATTATCATAAATTCATCTGGAAGGAAAGAAGAACAAACATTGACTTTAGAAAAATACGGCCAAAAAAAAGACGGCCATGGATATTTGCAACACTTGAGGAACCGCAAATGCGTTGCCTTAAGAAATAGATAGGCTCTTAATTAAAAAAAAATATTGTAAATACTAAAATGAATACTGTCAATTTACCATGTTAAAATGGTCTTATGAACAATTTGTTTTTTTTTTCGAATAATTTGTAATTGTGTACGTAGCCTTACGTTTCACTAGAGCGGGCTAGCATATCACGCGATGTATCAATACATCGAGTAAATGATGATAAATAGCTATCGAAGTATTATTACTTGCTTCATTTCCTACAAGTTGGCAAGCTGTAGTTTAATATTTTTATGTTGCCCAACATTATATTTGTTAAAGGTGTGAGTAACGGTTTATAACAATTTATAAAAAAAAGTTTTATATGTTTTTTTTTATTTGTCTAGTTTTTTCTAAGCTGATTTAGTGACAAAAACACAATAAAACTTTAATCAGCAGTCGCAAAAATTCACAAAAACGCACCGTAGCTATTAAACTATTTTTCTCTCTTCAATTGTCATACAAATCTAGTACTCTAAATACTAAATCAAGTAACTTGGGTGGTTGCCATTTCGCGACATTTTTACCGGAGACAAGAATCGATGTAACAATCGACTTTATTGTTTTCTTTATTCGTAGCTATCAACAATACGTTGGCCATTAAGATGAAGACGTAAATAGAATGTATTTACATCACACATTTTCAATAGAATTAGAAGAGATGACAGTCGTTTTTTTAATATTTTTTTTCAATTAAGTCAATGGTCATAGAGCATTAAGGCTATCATTTAATTCTGTTTAACAGAATAAACGATAATTAAAACGAAAATGTATTATAAGTAATTTTTAATAATTTTAAGCTGTCGATATTACTAGATTATATCTCAATTTAAATTACTTTAAATTTCTAAAGACCATCTTCAATATTAAAACAAATTGTACTAATCAATTTTAATTATTCAACTTCTGCAATTAATTGGTACCGCTTTCGGTTTAAATTCCGATGATATAAAAATTAAAAAAAACTTAAGAATTTTGTTGACTGAAAAGAAATGCTCGCTCGTGGTCTGCGGAGACAGAATCGATTAATTATCAATCGATACCGATGCATCGCGTTTACAAATGGCCGCCGCAACTCCCGGAGATTTACGATCGCATTACCGTGAGCGACATTAAACTCGATGTCAAACTCAAAAGGTTAATTGGGAACATCTTTGCGTCGAATATAGCTAAGTTTAAAATTTTAACGCCGTAAAATCAACTTGCATTCGGTCACTAACCTACTCTTTGACATGCAACTGACATGTAATGACAGCTCCTTTGCCGCCAAAGTAAACGTCAAATCCAATTCAGATGTCAGAAACAAAATACGACGTCGAATGTATGTTTGAAGGTATCACAGAAACGGGACAGATCTTCGTTAACGGTATAGATGTAGAAAGCAGTCTGGAAGAACACATATGCTACTTATTATGTGTTTTTAGTTCCACGCAGGTGGCGTCGCGGACGAGAGTTAGTATACTATAAATTATCTGTAACGTGCATGTTTATTACTAATAATATCCTATATTATAGTTTTATAGATTAAATATCAGCTCGATAGGTTTTATAATCTGTAAACGTATACCAGTGAGGTGTAACAAGCCGTTTGGCGCCAAAACAGCGTAAAATAGTCGAGTGCGTGTTCAGATTGAATGGTGCTTCGGTGATTTTTTTTTAATTCACTAGAATATTCGATAGCGGCTCCCGTGTATTGATACTTATCCGTTTCATATTGGAGCTGCAATATTTTTTTTAACATGCATTTTACTAAATAACGAATATTACTTCAACTGTGAGTTATATAGGATAAAAATATTGGATAGGATTTTTATTGCAATTTGAAATACATTTTTATAAAATAGCTGTTGCTCGCGACTTCGTCCACATGGAATTAAATAATATAGCATATGTTACTCGGGGATAATGTAGCTTTCTAATAGTGAAAGAATTTTTGAAATCGGCCCAGTAGTTCTTGAGTTATTTCAATACAAACATAAATACAAAGTTTCTCTCTTTATAATACTAGTATAGAAGAAAGCAAACGTTTCCACCATTTCGTGCGTCATTGTTTTGAGTGATTGTTTTGCATATAAAGAATTGTTATGCGATAATCAACCTTACTATATTGTAATAAGGTACTGGTTGTAATATCTTATTGTTCTTGTTGCGAAACTAAATTTGCAAGGAGTGTGCTCGCAGCGCAAATGTCATACGGCGGTTTTGACCGATTCCTATCGAACTTTGAAAGGTACGGATAGCAAAATAGATTTTCTTAGAATAGAATTTTGATGTACAATTACCTATTAAACATGCTAAATTATTCTAAATCCAAAATTCTTAAAATAATATCAAACAATGTAACTGGGACTAAAATAACAGTTTTTAAAAACGTTAATAGTTATTTACGTTTAGAACGCGCGTCAGGCATTCCAAATTTAAATCTATAGACGTTTTGAACGCTACGGGATTAACGGAGTAATAATATAAATAGCAGTATATGTAACAGTTATATGCTATACAAATTCTTTTAACGCTATTCGGAGTCACATCACTCTTTTATTCCAGTGAACAGACGGAACGATTTCACACTAGAGACGAATTTATTAGCTAAGTTAATAATTGACAATTTGACGACTTCTCTGACAGATTTATTTTAATCATTTTCAATTTATTGACGTCCGAAAAATATAATTTTAACTTTAAATCATACCGCTTTATTCCGAAACGAGAATCAGCGTTATTACTGTTGTACTTTCTACGTTTACTGGTACATTCATAAATTGTATTCCAATATACATAACATCCTTGTTCCGGGTACTTCCTATGATACATTGGTCCAATGAGACCCCTGGTCTATCTTATTTAGTTCCGAGTGTCCTCCAGTATCGTATAACCGACGACTTATTGGTCCTCGTTTATCGCAGCACTTTATACATTTTTTCGGGATAAAGTTTAATTTTTTCTTAAAATTACACGTGTTTTCTTCATTCTATTTTAGTTACATTGACTTTTATTTGAAAATTAACACAATAGAAACTTAAAAGCGAGTTTCTCATTCATAAAATATTTTTATCACTCCTACACTTCACATGTTAAACTATTTTAACGCGAGCAAAAATAGCTTTAACAAAGTTAATAGTTTTTTCTTAACGTATCATTATTTAAAAATTGACTTGAGAACGGAGCATAAAAACCGGTTATACTCATAGGAAACGCATTAGCGCAGTTAAATGCTGATAGAAAAAAAGTTCTAAACGGGCAGTTTATTTTTTTTCTAACGCTACCGCGCGCTCGCCCATTGTTCGCGGATGATACGCATCGCCTTCGGAATTGCTCGCACGCTTGCCTTTACAAGCCACTTGTCTGTTGCGATATGTGAACAACTTCATAACAAATACCAACATATTAAAAGCTTAAAGCCCTTGTTATGGGACATCTATCCAATCTTTTTAAAGTTGAGCAAAAACTCACGTGTAATTCAGAAGTATTCAAATAAAAATGGACACCTGGAGGTTACCCAAAGTGTATTCTAGATCTATGGAACTGACAATGATGTTCGATATCTCACAAGTGATAAGCACATGACTTATCGAATGTCATTGTCAGTTTCATACATTTTTATCGATTCCATCAGCGATATCGCCAATCGAAAGTACTTTGGATAGCCCCCTGATAGTTCTTCGAATCTAAAGACAATTTATTAATATAGCATTTTCTCTTGCAATATATTTTACCTATGATTTACGACGTCAAATGTTAGTTTTGTTTTTCTTGCGTCTCCGCATTAAACGACACGGCTTTCGAACGTGTATTGCGTAAGAACACTTTTATCTCGGCATAAAAAAACACAACGGATTTCCTAATTCCCTCTATTCCTCGCCCATTGACGTGCAACAGCAGCCGTTCCAATATCGAAAAAGATTTTCGAATTTAGAACGACCAACCGAACTCTTTCCGTGAGCGCTTCGGAATCGAAAACAGCGATTAGTTTTAAGTGTCGTTCGAACTTTAAAAATATGTCGCTCGTTCGGATTCGGTTTTAAATATAAACGCGGGAGAATGCGTTCCATTTCGCCGCCATTTTACGACGTTTGTAAGTTAATGATTCTCGTTACGAAACTGTCCGGTGTTCCGATACGGCGCACCACTATCGCTAGTGTTGTGCCGAACTGGTTCAAATAAATACCAGCTGATACAATAACGTTAAAATTTATAGTTGTTTTCATTTTCGATTTCAAACAGAGTGTATTAATATCATAACAATTTTATTATTCTTTCTGTATATTAAACAGATTGGTGAAATACATTAAAAGATGTTTAACGATGTAAAGGGTCGCAGTAATAAGTATGTTATTATTTAATTTATGAATAAGTTCCACGGCCTCGCGATAACTTTATCTTGAGATTCCTTCGTTCGGGACGTTTGGACGGACATTTTAATTCCGATCTCGATGCTTTTGACAGTTTGTGAGCCGCGGATTTGTATCGGCGACATTTCCGTAATCGGCTCGGACTTTACTTTGACACCGGACTATATGGACTTCTTAATCAAAGGGTCATTTAATTGTATCTGTATGAAACAATAAGCAATCATTGTCTATGGAAATTAAAGTTGCCAGGACGAAATAATAAAATTAAAGGTGATAAAATTCAAATTGGATAACTAAAACTAAAATAATAATGTGACGACATGATAAACAATAGTAATTTATGACCTACTTTCTGAGGTAATAATGGCGCGAAAATAGTATAACAGGAATAAAAACCAAACGTCACATCTAATTTAACATAATCTTTGTATTATTACAAAATGGCGGAGTTATTTCAGAATACACTTCTATGTGTCTGATTAAAATTAATGATAATACAATCTTATCGCATTCTATCATTTATCACGGATGTTTTTCAAAGACAAAGAAAAAAGATTAAAAGTAATAAATAGCGTGGCTCCATTGACAGTCGCCTAGTTGGCACCGCTTGTGACACCGAGCGGCAACATTTGACAAAAATATGATTAACAATATAAAATATCGTTAATGATAGTTCGGCTTACTCATATTATTTTCGTACGAGTCAAAGAACGTTATAATTTGAATTAGTTATTTAATGTTTCTTTTCATTTTATCAATTAATGAATCTTTTGAAATGTTAAATTGATTTAAAATTAAAATGAAACTCGATGAAAGCTAAACATTTAAGTAAATTCCATATTTAACCTTCACTTGTTTTGAATAAAACTTGGCGTCTTTCCTGCATAAAGTATTATTTGGGAAATACAATGACTGCATCGAGGAATGTTGTAAGTCTTTGTAACATACAAGTACCTGACGGAATCTTACTCATTTTGACATTAATGCTAAATGATAACAAATAAGTGTGAGTTACTGCAACTATACTAGTTTTTTTTTATGAATGGCAACATTATCCTTATTGTTTGTCATTTAAAATTTTCTATAATCTATGCCCACCTCGCGGTTCGATGGCGTTCGATTTTCAAAAGCTCGCGTTCGGAAATAGCGCACGACAGCTGAATACGACATCGGACTTTTTTTATTACCTCCTTCGTGTTTATGAGCACTGCATGAGTTTTTATAGATTTTATTCCTACATCTTATCTAATGAATGTCACTGGCCGTTTCTGATCGGATACACTCCTCTATTTCTGATTGGAACTGTAAGCTGGCTTATATTTAGTGGCGACGGTTTACGACTTCCCAGTGATTCGAGTTCCAACATACCACCTACCAATTAAAAATTTATTGTTTTTTTACTCTACAAACACTTTAGAATCATATTTTTATTTTAGTGATAAAACTGCTTTCTAATTTTCAGCTTGCAATTTCAAACTTAAATTTTTCTAGCGACAATTTTCTTTCGATTTATTTTTGACGAAGTTATTTTTTTAATGGTAGTCAATTAAAATATTCGTTTAAATAGTTTGTACCTCATTCTTTTTTATGTCGATTTACTAATTTCCATATCGGGTTCTTATAAGATCTGGTTAAATCTACAGCGACATCCATTAGTTTGTTAAAATACTTATTTAAAACTCACTATTGCTTGTATTGAAAGTAAAAACAAACATTCTTAACTAGATCCCAATTCATTTAAATTGAAGCCGTACGCTTTTGATTAGATCATTCAATTCCCGATCGATAAAATAAGGCATATCCTTTACAAAACGAGGTCACTTATCGAATAAATCTATAATCGAAATTCGAGAACCGCCGTCGTTCTGAATCGAACGATCAAGTTCCGCACTTTAAGGGCTTAGTCCTTTTTAATAATACAATATATTAAATAATAATACAAATAAAAAAAAACATTAAAAGACGAACCTATTTGAATTGAGAACGGAAATCAACCGTCGCGGCCGTTCGTACGAAGTGTGAAAAGATCGATTCAAAACTTGGGGTTGCTTTTTTCTTCAGCTCCTGTTTATTGACATGTCGTGTGTTCTTTTTTGTTTTTTTTTTAATTTGTACAATCGCCATTGTTTTAATGACGTTGGACGCGTATGTGTTCAGAAATTAATTATTTTATTTTTCGATTGCTAAATGCTTTTGATTGTTTTGTGCTTATATTCTTTAGTACATTAATATTAATAGAAAATGTTTTTTTTTATTTTTCGCTAAACTTTTATAGGATTAAGGAAATCAGCTGTTTTTATTTTAGTATGCTGTTTCTGAATTATATTTAAGTGCTTGTAGGTGTAAGACATGTCATTGGTGTCGTTGGGCATATGTGACGTCATCAAAGCCGAACAAGATGGCAGCTCGAATATGTTTTACGAGCGCATCTCGCGCGGATATCGCCACATTTTAAATTAAGAACGCGGAGAGCCGTTGACATGTGTAATTGCGTTCAGAAATTCGAATACAAGATAACCTCCAAAAAATAATAATGGCGGGCGAAGATTTTTAAACCGAAACCGATAAAATATAATTTTATTGTTTCCCGAGCACTTAATGAAGTTAAATTAGGCATTTTCAACTTCACATCGGCGCATCGTAAAATGACAATAAAATGGTCGGTATTGATCACGGCCAAGTGAACTATTTTATGTTGTTTTTATCGTTATTTATAGAGGAATAAAAACTTTTTATTAATGTCATCATGTTCATAGGTACCGCGCTCGGTTTTTGGGCAACATTCTTGTAAAAAGCAATTAAATGTCTGTTTCATTTAACTCGAATGTTTTATATTGTTGAATTATCTCGAGTTAAGTATATGTAACAAAAAAACTGTTAATTTGCTCATGTTCACGAATAAAATCGATATTAATCAATTGAAATTTTATGTAAGAATATAAAATAATTCAAAGACTATAAAATGGAATTAACGTTACGGTATTAACTTTAAGTTTATTACTGGACCCGCATTTAGTCCCAAATCATAAGGATCTTTGTACTAATTTGTTGGAATTCAATTTTATTTATTGTTACATGTTGCATTAATAATGTTTATCTTTCTGCAGGTAAATCGCATCGCTGAAATGGCCGGGACTCGTATGTGACATTTATTATTTTCTTTAATATGTACATTTATTTAAAAATTATTAATATGTCTTTGTTTATATCTTTATTAACTTTACATACAAATACTTGAAGTATAAATACACTCGTTAATAAATACAAATAAATCATTATATTCCGAATTGACATTTAGAAATAGAATTATTCGTCTAAAAACCGAACTCAAACAGATGACAAATTTTTAACTTCCCGCTTCGATTGAATGGAACAAAACGTGTCCGGGACAAAAATGTTTCCGAACTTCTGCGCGGGTTCGGCGCGTGAAAATTAATTATTAATTTGTTGCCATTGCTCCCCCCGCCCCGGGAGACGTGTGCGGGGTGTCTATGGCTTTTTACTTTTTTTATCAATTTATTTTTTCACGCCTCAATAAAGGCAAAGGTAATTTGTATCTATGGTCGCGTTTAATATAATTTGTCATTAACTGCCATCGCTGTCATGGGTTACAAAGGGCATATTATCTTTTATTATGCCTTTAAATTCATTTTTTATAAAATTGGCTGTTATTTTGATGGCTTTCTCAATGCTTGTTTGGAAATGCCTCCCGCTGTTGATATTATTTTAGAATAATTAAACGAAAATGGCAACACTTCACACTAACTTTACAATAATATTGCTTATTAATATGCAACAAAAATAAATATCATTGACATTTTTGAATCCTTCTTATTAGAATATTTATTCCCTATTCCTACTAACACGTGACTATTTTCATCCATGGCAACATTGACATTGGAGAAAATCCCTTGAAATATAAATGAAAAAAAGAATTTGGGTGTTCGAAGTCGGTTCACTCAATTTACTCCCCTGTGGTATTGTGAAACATCAAAAGATCGACATGATACTAGTTGCGGAGGGAAACCGACAATTTTTTATTGGTTACGCGTGTGATCCAACGCAACACCGTATTGTATTATTAAGTGGAAATCCTGAAGAATAATACACTATTTTATTGTAAGAAATATTCATAGCAAGATAGGTTAGATTAGATAAAAATTACCTATAATTCTAGAATTGTTTATTTCTACTTGATTTTTTACTGTCAACAACATTCTAAAACAGATTTTTAAGACAATGTCTTAAAGACATACACATTCTAAAAATTGTTTTGTATATGAGGATATTACGCCAGCAAATATAAATACAGTCTAACCTGGATTAGACAGAATCCAAGGGACCACAATATTTGTCTTGCTTAAAGGTTTCTCTCTAATCCGAATTTTTCGCTTATGAAAATCGTCCTTCGGGACCGTATCTTGCTTATACAGGTTCCACTGTAGTTAATGTCAGTAAATACCTATTAGATAATTTGAAGTAGATGCCTCTGATACTTTAAATTATCGTATAACTTCAAAATCCATAATAGTATTAGATTTTTGTTAATAAAAACGTACTGTGTGTGTCTAATATTTGCGTATCACTCACTCTAAATATAAAGTTGGCATATTATCTACGGGGCGTCAAAAACATGTCAATAAGAGCATGGCAACACCGAGCGTAATAAACCGTCGCGTCCCTGGGTGTTACCATTTTAGCACTTTATTTCCACGTTGAGGAAACTGCGTGATTTATTACAACTTTTCGAACGCTTTATTCGATTTTATTTGTTGACAGCTGATATGTCTTTTATATTGACGAATTTGTTGTGTAGAAAATTAAAAAGAAACTTAGTAGATAATAACTGCTATTTATATTTTGTTAAATCCAAGTGAAGAACAAACTTAAGTCTACAAAAACACGTAATAAAGTTGACAATTTGATTGTAACTGGCCATAATAAATTGCATTAATTTACTAAAAGCAAAAGTGAAAATTCAAAATTGGAACACAATTGGAACATATTTTTAATTGCAGACAAAAAACAAAAGTCTCTCGAGAATTATACTCAAAATTCGAATGTCCGGTAATACGATAACGGCCCGTTAGCTGATTGTTCCGTCTCATTACGTGTTTTAAAGGAAAATTTAATTGTTCTACAGCACCTTATGTTTAAGCCAGCTTTCGCGTAAAGTATGCGATGTTTTGACCATTAAAAAGTTTTACGCGCGTTCAAGTATTCTGTTATTGTGAATACTTGGGATAAAGATGTTTCTGTTGCAATGGAAATTAACCAACTTTTTAAGTCTTCAACCAAACCAAACGGTTGATAAATAAAGGTTCAGTTACTCAATACCACCCTAAATCTTTGATCAGTCCGTGAAAATAACTTTCTATTACATTCCAATTTCCGAACAAACGACTCCTTAAGGAGTTAGTCAAGAAAAAAAGTGACTTTTAATTAAGACCAGAGACAATACAACCGAACTTTGCCCCGCTAACAAAGTCGACGAACAAAAAGAAAGGCGATCGAAAGTTGTAACCGCAACGATTCCCCGACAATCTTTGGGCCGATGTTTACAAGCGAAAAGAAAACTCGGGAACCCCTCGGAGGGTCCGGACACAGGTAAAGAGGTGCTTAAGGTGTTTTTTTTTTACGCAAACGGATCACGTTCGATGTCTCGGTCTTAAGTGAGCCATCTTTGTTTCCTTTCGCGCCCCCTCATGCGATTTACGCGCGAAAAAATTCTCACCCAATTCGCAGTATTGATTCCTGCGCCTGTTCGGAATTCAAAATAGGTTGTATATTAAAAATTTGAAATTGGAATTGTTCGAATCGGTGTTCTCTGACATTTCGAATTTCAAATATTTGCAATGGCGCGTATTTATTGAATTTATTTTATTAAAATGAAATTAATATTATGAAACTTATATTTAAACAGAAATCAAATTTAAGTGTTATTAGATATTTTAGTGCTTTCATAAATGCGTTTGTATGCTTACAAATTCTTATCTTTTACATCAAAGAACATTTCCAAGAATTAAACAGATCAGAATGCGATTGACTTAGAATTTTGATATCAATATTAGTTGAAGTTATTACGATTCTATTAAAAAGATTAACATTAATTTTGACTCTGAAATAACCAGGGGGGTTACCCAAAGTACATTCGCTACGAACCGATTCTATAGCGAACATCAAAAATGTATGTAACTGACGATGACGTTCGATATCTCACAAGTGACAAGCAAGACTTATCGAATGTCATTGTCAGTTTCATTCATTTTTGTCGATTCCATCAGCGATATCGCCATTCGAAAAGTACTTTGGGTAGCCTTCTAGATCAGTCTAATGCTACTCCTGAAAGCTTGGAGTCGTATTAGTTAGTGTCATTTATTTAGCTTCTTTATCTCTAGGGCTTTATTAAATCGAAGTCATGCAAAAACGGCCTTAAGCAAAGTCTCCTTTTTATCGCGAATTCGGTCTAATGAAGCTATAAAGCAACAAATAGACACGAAATCCAGCCAGTACTAGTATAGAGGTCACTCGGCGCACGCGTGATTGATACATACAGCGCTGCAGCGGACAAGACACGTCAATTGGCCGGCTATTATCTGATAATACAGATCAATCCGTCCTGATTGCATCGCCAATCGTTAGCCAATTGAAATCGATTTAGTCGTTTCGCTGCTCAAAAGCGCCTGTTCAGATGCTCACTGGCAAGTCGACGTTCCAAATTTAAATTCAAATTCCGCGACAATAGCGCCAATATGGCGAAAATAGGCACTAAATATCACGTCTCATAGCAAGTCCAAGGCCGGAGCGCTGGACGCAAAAGCCATAGGTCTGCGAAGCCAATTTACACCCCCCACAAAGCAGTGTGAGCTGTAGAAATATCGCCCAGGAGCTAGTAATGCTAGAACCGTTAAGAATTTATAAGTCACGCCATCATTGAATTTGATTGATTCAAAACTGTGATTATTCTTTGAAATTTAAGTAAAAGTATCAAAGAATTCTTGGTCGATATAACAAGATGTTGTAGTGCATTAGCATGTAGCTATTAAATGTCATATACCTTTTGATGTCTGCAATAGATGTTGAAACAATAAAAATACGAATGTGTAGTACAAAGATATGTATGATATTTTAATAAAGGGCAATAATTACTAGAGCGGTGTGTTTACTTACAAAAAGTACGATCGAAAAATCGTTTCGTTCGTTCGGAATTTGAACGTCGTGTTGTCGGCGAGATCAAAGCTGGCTGCGCGCGCAATTTTGACAATTAAAAGGCTAGGAATCGCGGACATTGTATCTTGAAGTGTCCTTGCATGGAATTTGAGACGCAGAAAACTTCCCAGCTCAAGACCGGTCCGATTTGTGAACGACTACTCGTTTTTTTACAATTTTTATGTTGCGCTTATTTTTTTTCAAATTAACGCTCATTTCTTCGAATGTTGTTTGCGTTGATGTGAGCTAATAAAGCTCTATAATGTAATGAGCCAAGCTAACAAAGCACGTGCTATTTCGATCAGAAATCCAACTCTTTGTATCAAAAAGTATTGTGATTTGACTACTTTTTACTGAATTTTGTAACCATATAAAGTAATTTACATCCAGTGATAGTGTTTTGATTTAAATCATCATAATAAAAATAGATATTAACATAACAAATCCATTCCACGGAACAAAGTTGCCACAATCAACCTACGTTATAGGCTTGCATTTATAAAATCATTAAACAAATCTTAAGACGAGCTATTAAATGAAATTTTATGTATTTTATTGTTAATATCATGATATCATTTTTATAATATATTATGGAATAAGTCGCCGTTGTCGGTCTGTTCGGGATGACAGTAAATTGGAACTATCGGTCGTTAATATCGAATTTTAATGTTTAGGACTAGTTCGATACGCGGCGATGCCCGCCGCTCCTCGTGTATCACACTTTTATGGGTAATAAAATTTTTTAAAAGTCATCGGTAGTTGACTCTAAACTCTTTGTAGAACGATCGATTTTAAAAAGGCAAAAGGTCTCGGAATGGATACGACCCGAACTTTTACGACTTCAAATATGCTCGTAATTATACAACAAAAAATACGTGTGTAGTTTTTCAAATGAAAACATTAAATGTTATCGACTTTGAGAAATATACGCTGTGATTGAAGATATCTTTGAACTTTCCAAATGTGTGGGGGACGATTAATAAATTACGTTTAACATAACGGTGTAGACAGAAGCTTAATTATATTTTTGTAGCCCTATGGCTCTATAGCTAAACTAACATTTCAAATAGATCTTAAAATTATCGAGTTTGATTGTACAATATGATATTCTCTTAAATAATAATATACAAAACTATAGTAAACTATAACCTAAAAGTTATCATCTGTCAAAAAAGAGCGCGAAAAAATAGCTTATAAAATAGCGGCGCTATAATAGTATCTGTAGGTTAGCGTGCGCGGCGCTGGCCGTGACCCGGTGCGCGCGCGCCGGGGGCTGATCGATGGCCGCCGCGGATGCAATCACCGCGCGCTAAACTGCACGCAACAGCGTCCGCAGATTATGTAACAGTTTTTTAGCTTGGGCATAGACTATAAACTAGTAACTAGATCTACCAAATCATAATCTTTGTACTTTTTGTCTATGGCAAAACAAATCTTAAAAACTTGGCTCAAAGGTCTCTGTTACCAGGCCATAAAATTTCGAGAAAAAAAATCTTAAAAACTTCTGAGTGCAAATTAAATTACTTTCCATTCATTAGTTACTAATGAGGACTTATTCGATTAAACTAACATAATAACAATTATCAGTCGGTGCATTAAAGGATTGAAAACGATGCATTACTGTGACGGGATAGAGGTTAGAATGCAAACGTCAATTAGACAAAATGGCGGCAAGGGCCGTGTGGAGCCGCGGTCGCTCGGAGCACGGAGGCGGCTTTTTGCCCGGATACCGATTATTCGACGTGACGTTCCCACAGCCTCCGATCGGCCCGCGGCGGAATTAAGACGAATTCTTTTTGCAAATTAGCGAATCACCTGTCTAATTACAGTAGCATTTGATTTTTAATCTTGAACGCATTTTTTTAGTAATCACGCTAAGAAAATGGCGCCACTTTTCCTAATTAGATCACAAAAACATGTAAATATCTTTAAGTAGAAATTAAATAAGCTAATAGCGAATATTTCAATTTTATTTCATTGTTAGAATTCTTATATTGATTCAATGAATCAATTCCTACACAAACAAGATATCTTGAAGAAACAAATATTAACATAACAAAAGTGTCGAACGATGTTCACGGTGAATTGTCAATCCGACAAATTGACAAGCGATCTCGGGGTGAGAGTACAAAAGTGGTATTTCGCATGTAAATTTGGTAGGGGCTTTCTTTGGCGCTCTTTTTTTCCACCGGAAAACATCCGCCTATTTTCCCGGTCGCTTCCCGCGTCCTTCCGGTATCGGTTGCGTTCGGAAATCGGCTAAGGAAGACGCCTTTTCTCTGTCGCCCCATTGAACGTAACCGTCTTTATATTATTCTATTTTGTATTCTTTTATTGACTTTTGATTTTGAATACAATGGTTATAAAAATAGACTGCTTTTGGTTATATAATACTAGCTGTTGTGCGCGACTTCATCCGCGTGGAATTAAATAATATAGCCTATGTTATTCGGGGATAATGTAGCTTTCTAATAGTAAAAGAATTTTTGAAATCGGCCCAGTAGTTCTTGAGTTATTTCAATAAAAAATACAAAGTTTCTCTCTTTATAATATTAGTATGACAAAAATTTGATTATTTTTCCATCGATTCATTAATAAAGTGTATGTAGAATTGTCTGCTTTATATTATGTCTGTTAAACTTAGCTTCATCATCATCATCAGCCTATTGTCGTCCACTGAACGTAGGCCTCCCCAACGACTACCACAATGCAGTTTAGCTTACATAGTTTCATTTCATTGAAACACACACATTTATTGACTTCTTTCTACACGCAACGATGTTAGTACTTGTAATAAACACGTTAAATTAACATCGGACCCCTCGATACCGATTGATGTTTGCCGACAAGTTAACATTTTGTCCCTAACCGCACGGTTTAGGATTCGAACTCGGGCAGCGGTAGGGACGGTGCAAATAAACCGCAAATCGCCCACCGATTACCAGATACCATTGATGCTTAACTAAACGTTTTAACTGTAACGGTTTAAATAACCGTTAAGGGCTAATAACACGTCTGTAACAACGACCATCCAACATTACGTCATTGATATATATCTACTTTCTTTTTATTTATACAAACTTAATAATCGATCTTCAATTTTGTTCCTAAGCTAATTTTGTTCCATTTGATGCGAGTTTAACTAGGGCATATCGTTGGCGATCAAGTTTTCGTAAGCTCATTGAAATTAGTAGATTTGTCTCTAACGAGAGTAAACAATAACAAATCTGTGGGCTTACCCAACATGCTTTTTGATCGGCGATTTCGCTGATGGAATCGACAAATTTGTATGAAACTGACATTGACGTTCGACATCTCACACGTGACAAGCACTTGACTTATCGAATGTTATTATCAGTTTCATGCATTATTGTCGATTCTATCAACAGTATCGCCAATCGTAAAGTACTTTGGATAGCCCCCTAATACTGTTAATTTACTTAAAATGTCGTATGGCCCATTTATAATTATTTAAAATTTCATATACTAGAAATAACCGCAACTAAAATAGATGGTGCGACGTCGATACGGCAGATGTGGTCCGTAACTGTCTGTCGCCGGGTTTGATTCCTAACACCTGTTGTCGATTACGCGCCATTAGCGTTCACTTGATATTCAATACTGTATAACATTTATTATTATAAATACTAATACACTTTCTAAGAAATATTTTAAGTCAAGATTAAAAGTGAAATGCTCTTGCAGTAACACAAGTGACTTAAACAGGACAATATGAGTACGGTTGTAACTCTATTTTTGAGTTTTTTTGTGTTTTTTTGCGTTTTTTGATTATGATGATCTGATCCTTAAATTAGGATTAAATTTTAGCTTAAATATTGTCTACGTGAAGATGGACTCACAAAGAGTCCGAAACTAGTCGGTACTGTCACCGAAAATTGAACGTGAGATTTTAGCGGTTTTAAATGAAGTATTGTCTACATAATTTAAAAATATACTTCTTAATTAAAATAACTCCAGGAAAATGTTGTGTTTTGTTTTAACTATATGATATCGAAATATCGTTTACATTGTTAGCACTCAAATAATAAAAAAAAAAACTTCAGACATTCAAAATCGCTTATCTCCCCTAAAATCTCGCAGGTGACTCCCCTAGCGATATTTCAATAGCGATTTTCGAAACGTTCTCAAAAAAAAACGACATAATCTTGTCTATGAATAAAAAAATGTGTCCCAAATTAAAACGTTAACTCACGCAATAAACACGGCCAAGATAAACAGATAGCCTGTTATCGTATACCACTTTCAAACGAAAACATTTCGAACTCCAATTAATTGAACTGAAGACACCTTTACCACAGATGTCACTTTCACCGTAATTAAAATTAAACTTTAACTGTTACACATTTAGGTATAATGTTAAATACACTTCTAATTACTAATATAACACCTTTCTATTCGAAATGTCAATCAGTAATTAGCCAATAATCAACTCTGTTCAGTTAAAATAGAGTTTATTTTACAATGAAGCGTAACACAAAGGGCCGATAGCAAAAGGGTCAAACTCACAATAAAATACTTTTGGTGAGCCGCAGCTCAATAAATACTTCATAGTATCGGTTAGAGGGCGACTTGACCGGATGTCCGGCCTTCGATCTTTTGCCCTCCGGGAGGGCCCTTACGGGGAGGGAGTGCTTACATGCGATTTGAATATTTTGAGTGTTTTAACTTATAGTTGTGTTTTATTGCTTTATGAAATGAAATATGACTAAATATTTCGTTTGTTACTTACATTTCTTTGTTATATATTACTTTCTAAAATATTCTTTGATACGGTAAACGCACGAATTAATAAAATAGTTTGATATATTACAAAAACGTGTTATAATTTGTTTATTTAAAAGTATTTTATATCCCTATATAAAAGTTCATACTTGTTAAAGTATGACTTACATTACTTATGTGAAACTTCAACACTAACTACAAACAGATATTCATTATGTGTAGAAATTAGTTGTAGAGCCCTCTATAGTTATAATTCTTTCATCCGCGCCTGTCTATACTAATATAATAAAGAGGAAAACTTTGTATTTTTGTATGTATTGAAATAACTCAAGAACTACTGGGACGATATCAAAAAATCTTTCACCATTAGAAAGCTAAATTATCCCTGAATAACATAGGTTATATTTTTTAATTCCACGTGGACGAAATCGTGAGCCACAGCTAGTCGTATAATAAAGTGAAATACTTTGTTATTGCAATATAAGTTAACAAAGTTTAAATTGTTAGTTCATCGATCCCGGTCAAACTGACCATCGGCTAGTAAAGTGTTGTTTTATTGGGATAATCCGGGATTACGCCTGTATCCTGCAACGGTCCAACGCGTTAATTAGGGTCAATAGTTCCTAACTTACCGGCTATCCGTTACCTTATCTTCGAGGGTGGCAACATTGAAGAATGTTAACAAAGATAACGATTAATAAAGCTATAAAAACCGGTTAACATGACATCAAAGGACCAGACATAAATTGAGTTGTAATAAACTATAGTATTTTGCCGTTGATAATCTTTATAGCAATGAAGTTCTTTAAATTAAATTCTTTTCTAGTACTAATGACAAAAAATCAAAAGTTACGATTGATGGATGTTTGAAGGTAACTCCAGAATGACTTAATAGTTCTTGATGAAAGCACAGATGTTGTACATAGCCTGGGAGACCACATAGGCTACGTACTACGTTCGATCACAAACCTACTTTAGGAATATTAAAAGCACAAATGACTTTATTTCGCAGACTTAATATAAGTTAACGATCCAAGTTAAATATAAGTAAAAGTTATACTTAAAATGTTAACTTTAACTGCATTCAATGATACAATTCATTAACTTCACCAACCTATTGATATCAATCATCGATCATCCTAATAAAAAATCTACATCATAAAAGTCTTTTTTACATTCAAATATCAACTTTCATACTTTGATTATAAAGTTCAATTTACTTTACTATTCACATAACACGTGCAATCTGTATGAAAGGTTAGCGGATATTGCTTATTAATGCTACAACTGAATCCGACTATTGGCAATAAAAATGATTGAGCCCGGCTATAGACAATTTTACAGATAAAAAAGTACCAGCTCGTGAGCTACACTATGCAGACTATTATAACCTTAATCCCATTAACATATGTATCATAATCGCATACACGTAAACTATAGTATATTAATATTTTGTTTCCATTACGGTTTTTTTGATACATTGCCAATTACAATTGCAATATATTGTTTGCTTTGTTGCAGGCAATAACTATGATTGTTATTAAGTAGTTAAATCAAGATAATAAAGTAATAGACTTTTTTTATGTTAATATTTGTAGGTTAAAAGAATATTTTTGAAAACACGATGGTAAGGATAAGAAAATATTCGTCACTAAGAACACCACGTAGTGTACGCTTAGTAGGACAAAACTTACTAATGTGCCGCTTAAGTTGCGAGAGAGAGTTTGACTAGCTTACATTTAGTTTTGTCTTAGGACAATTAAAAAAAAATAATGTTAATAAACATCGAGCAACTGTGAAAGCATAAAAGCAGAAATAAAACGACATTTATTGAAGTTAGAGTTGTTTATTTTATAGGAAACAAAGAAAATAATCTCTCTTATATTAGAATCCTAAATTAGAAACTTATAACAATATATTTAAATCCCTATATGTATGAAAGATACTATAATAATATACGCAGCGATATAGCGACGGGATTAATATCCAACGAACTAATTACCAACAAAAAAACCTCCTAATATAAGCTTATAATCCTAATATAAATAAATCATATAAAAAATCAAACATCGTAAGATTGAGACACATGTATCTTGTTTATTTAAAGAAGTTATTTCGAGGGTATAACACATTAAATTTTTTCATATGAAAATATTCGTTTGGTATAACGATATAATATAATAATAAACTGTATCCGAAACGTTGACGGTAATATTTTGTATCCGTTCGTACAATTTATTTATTTATCTGAGTTATACCGCTTTACGCTGGGACCGCGACCGATGTTGATAATTTATTTAATGTTAAAAAATGAATTTTAAGTTTCAATATTTTGCAACTTTTGACGTATATTTTTTACGTATGTTTTTTATGCCTTTTATGAATATTTTAAAATAAATTATGGGAATAATTGCTTTATCCTTCAGTTTTGTTTACACAATTTTAATCTTAATACTCAATTATTGTGAAAATATACAAATAATGAATTAAGATCCGATAGCTCAGTAGTTAATGCGGTTGAAGATTTGATGGTCGCGAGTTCGATTCTCAGATAGATAGGTACTTGACCTTTACGGAGTTTTAAATGTTGCGTAATATGACCATTCAATGATTTCAAATTTAATATCTTCACTATTATAACTTCGTAATAAAGGCGTTTTCATAGAATTTCATTCGGAGTAATATTTTCATCGAGCGAACGGTTCGGCGACAACTGAGTTTTCTTTATTCCTTACAAAAGAATTGCGCGGACATTATAAAGAAGCCGCCCGTCTTCATCTCTGCGCGACCTGCGCCGCGAGAGGGATGCATACACAGCCAACACATTGGAGAAAAAGGGACGGCACCACCTCCGATAACACGTCAATACATTCCTCCACCACCCAATATACGACTTCCAATCTTATCACAATGCAATAAAGACGAATTTCCCTCGAACGCGTTAATGGAAAACCGATATGACATCAATAGGTTTTGCTTCGAATCTTTGCAATCGAAAGTCGGTTCTAACGCCTCGGGCTTAGGTCGATGTTCGTGTTGTCGATATTTTTAAGAAGGCGTCCTCGATATCTTGCAAGATAGTGAGGGCGTTCGGAACCGATCGAAGACTGATAACTGTTTATTGGAAAAACACCTCTATTCGGTATCAGCGGAAGGTTTCCCGCCACGAGGCGTTCCCTCTCACGGGCACGCCCATATCTTATGTGAAAACGACAACTTTTTCCAACGAATCCCCGCGATAACATTCATATCGACTGATATTTTTTTATAATTCCCTGCCTTTATCTCGAAGATACTAAACAATACGTTATCTCCGAGGTACGTTCGGCCGGGCGCGCTACGCTCGACGCAAAACATTTTCTTTTATTCGTGGCTGAATGTTAGCTTTGCCTTTGCCCATTAACAAGTAAGTTTAAGCTTGTTTTACACGAAACGAAATTGTCTTTGCTGACGTCATTATTTCTTGTTTATGGCTTTTGTGTTCTATGTTCAAATTCGAATGTCAAATAGAATGCGCTGTTATGTGAACGAGTATAAAAGAGATGTTGTTGTTTATTTAATAGCATTGTGATAAAATGGCGGCAGTTTACTTTCAGTTATATAACGAGGGTTGACAAATCAAATCGCTTACCGTTAATTCGTATTGAATTACACTGGCCGCTTTGAACAATTAATTTCAAAAAACAATTGAGCAAAATAAAAAAATCGATTCAACGCAATTCAATTTGAATCACAATGCGATTTAAATCCAGGGTTACCATCACTGAAAAAAATTTAATTGATTTTATTCCCAATAATCAGCAGTCATTAAAACAAATACTTAACTTAATAAAAGCCAAATACTTACAGCAATTTTGTACAACCAAACTTGTCTTCCACTGTCTTAGCAATTTTATTGTTTCTTACCAGACAACTCATACAGTTAAGTAAAAAGATAATTAAAAATCTAAAATTGTTATTAAAATTGCAATATTGCAATTTTGTTTTAAATGTTAACCCTGGCTGGTAAGCGAAGAGTGAATAAAAAACAATAAATCGGTAAGCAAATGAAGTGAAAAGCTCGATCAACGATTGAGCGAAAGGAGCGTGTTCATTATGCGTTCGGATTTTAAAACAAAGCGCGCCATTCTGCGGCCGCCGGCTGAATGCCGCGGTGACGGACAGTTCCGGCTTTACAATTAAAAAAACAAATGTCACATTTTTGACAACTTTTCGCCGCGCTATTCGGATTAAAGTGTTGAATTGATGAAAACGTTCACGTCAAAGATGTGACTATTGTATTGAAATTGAGGTTTTATTTTAGCACATTTTTGCGGTGCATTTCTGCATTTACAGACGGGATTGTACCACTTTGCACAGATAAAAAACAACAATTGTCCAAGGAATCAAATAACTTTGATTAACATTTAATGAAAGGAATTAACTAATGGATCTACTTTAATATACTGAAATTGATCAATAGATCTAATTTGTTTTAAATCAAACTGTAAAAAAGAACAACAAAGGTTCTGGAGGCGAGCCATTTGGCCGAGTCGGTCTCACAAAGAGCAATTTGTTGGCCGCAGTGATTGATTCGGCCGATACATCACTAACGCGGTTTTTCTATGAAAAATTGCTATAATCGACTTAAAAACTCATTAGGGCGGTAGACAAAGAAACCTCCCGACCGCCATCCGTCTAATTTGAGTCGCGATCGGAACGAATCCCGGACCGTGATTGCGGCATCAACTTTTTATGTGATTCCCGGACGAAAGCCACGGACACTCCGGCCATTTAACTCTGAATAACATTTACTCTCCATATTGAAAGTACTATTACCCGAGGAACTCTTATATATATGTTAAAAAGATAGTGATAAATATTCAAAATTAAGTTTTAAAATGTATCAGTATCAAATTAAATGTCTTTAAAAACATATGACCGTTAAAAGAAACAGTTGATAGTGTGAAATCAGTTATAAAGAAGCGACGCGAGCGCTGCACGTCGCACACATGTCCTACATCACGGCGCTACATTCAGTGCCGCTGACAGCAGGAAGCAGCAATAAAGCGCTCGCGGGGGACAAAAATCATAAACAAAATTAATAATAAATTATTCTTTTTAAAATAAAACGATTCCAAATTTGAATGAGTCAGTATTAAAGGTGCGTTCTATAGGGGAAGCTGAATGAGATCCGGTGACAATGCCTTCGATAATTCCGTCAGAAGAAAAAAAAAGTTTGTCGCCGTCATTCAAATTAAACGAGTTGTAGTTTGTTTTTTTTTTGAATATGTATCGGAGTATTTGAATAAGTGTGACATTAATATTCTTTTGTGATAATACCGAGTTGGGAACGCCCACGCTGGCTATTGTCTCGCGAGTTATTGGCTCATTAGTCGACACGGAGCGATGTCGCGACGATTTAAATATTTGATTTTTAAATCGGTTACTATCGATATGTCACAACAACGAGTGTCACGCGCACATTAGTGCTATTTTAAATAAATAAAAAACTTTAACACTAAATTATTTTTTTAAAGCGTCTTATTTATGTTAGAATAACAATAGTCAATCTGTGTTAAAAACAAAAAAATCTTAAAACGTAAACCGATTATAAACGTATATAAGATTTTATCACATCCCTTGACTTCCGTATTACGTTATCTTAAAATCAAAACGCAATCCAAGCACAAAGGAAGCGAAATGATATATTTGTACAATAAGAAAGCGTCACCCACGTGCGCCAGATGTGGCCACGAATTACGTATGGTAATGCCTTCAATCCTTTCGGCGGACCTCCCCCGTGTCGACTCATCTCCGTTTAAACGGTCATAACTTCTCGATTGTTCGACCTTTAAGTTATCGATGACACGACACTATGGATCTCGATTCATACAATGTCTAATGACAGTTCAATCTTAACCCAGACGTCCTGGCAGTCAGCAGATCTAAACAGTTATAGTGAACCTATGGAACCTTGACCTATGATATTTGAAAAACCAAACAATTTACTGACTTGCGTATCTCAAGTCCCTAGTTGCTACTACATCTTTTTATAAATTCACCGAAGCTAACATTTTCAGATATTTGATGAAAAAAATTATTGTAATATTTAATCTTGTAACATTAAACAGGAATAAAAATGGCTACGAGCTAATACAATTGCACACAACGGCCCATCACAAGTCATTATCGTCAAATTTCCGTTCAATATAATAGCACCGGCTGTACCACAAAATATTATCAATGGCAACACTGCGATACTACATTTGAAATTAGAATCAGTACCGTATCCGCTTCCGTTCGATATTCGAATGCGAGTTTGAATTAAGAACGCGTTCCAAATATAATACCGGTCATAGATATTGTTTTTGTTATTTCATTTGTTTAGATAAAAGGCAAAAGTCATTAAAGCATTCTGCCAAATTACATTTTTCGGTTATTTTATTTCGTTTATTTACAGTTTTTCACTTAGTTACCGAGGTTTAGTTTCTTCTCTTTAGGTATCTCATACTTCGTATTAGGTGATTAAAATTGTCTTGTAGTAAACAGACAATCAAATGTTAATTCAGTCGTTTCTATCAAAGATGATGCGGAACTTTCGAAATACTTTTTCCATCAAAGATAAAAAATATAATCGACGAACGCACCGTGTACCGAATTTCTTTCGTCACGTGTCTATTTAGGAACGCATTACGTAAACAAACGTCTAAACAGCCCGTGCGTAACTCAAATAGAATTTTGATAAACGCTGACAATTTTGTATCATTCCTAATAGCAATAACTGCACACGAAAATGTATTATTGCTTCGCTCGTAAAAAAAATAAATCTGTAACTCAACTACTAAATTATCTCTTACCTACCCTATTTAATTCGGGAAACATTTTGCGAAATGTGCGATGGAAAAATCTGATTAGCTTTGATGATATATCGCTAAGAATTCCTTCGCTTTACCGCTTCTAATTTGAATATTAGACGTGTTATTGAAAAGAAAAGTTTCCGAACGGCCCTCCGCGAGCTTTTAATGGTTATTGCTTCTTCCCTTGCTATCTCGTTTCCGAACGTACTGGCCGGTTCAGGTGTTCCTGAATTATTTTTTATCGAATTCCATTTTTAAAATTATTTATTCTAATTTAGTCTATGGTATATTTTTGTTTTGTATCGAGCTCGATATTGGCAATATTCCAGTGAGTTCGTAATTAGTTTTTTTTTTAATAAATTACTGATGAAAATTGTTTTATTACGAATAAATAATATTAAATCGTGTAACGGAAATCGTAAAAAATTGTACGCGTAAATCTTTGGGTCGTAAATATTCCTTATTTTTTTAAATAAAACCTGATAATAGCTTACATGCAGTCAACCCTAATCTTAATTTTAAATTTAAGAAATAACAATTAACAATCTATGTATGTCTACTTTCACAAAGGCCAGCGGTTTAGTAAGATATCTTATACGTTAGCATAAAGAATAGCATTAAGCGTCACTCACGTGCGGTTTTTTAAACGCTCTCCCACACACCAAGGCTTTAAAAACATTCTTATTATATTAGACTAGCGCTGAAATAGCAAAAAAGCGTTGCGTTTTAAAAGCGCTGCAGTATCTACGTTCGGAAATGCATTAGTTCTATTTCACCGCTTTTTAGCGCGTTAAAACTCGCCTGTGTTACGATGGTAAAGATTTTAAATTCTCCCTCTATTTTAAAACGTAGACGAGACAATATCTGAGGCAATTCCGATGCACGATACTTGGCCAACTCTCAATACACTTGAGCGCTATAAAAAATAATTTAAATTGCTCTTGCAGTGAGTCGGTATCGCGACCCGCATTTGCATACTAAAATAATGCAAAAATCTATCCGAGGAACGCAAGGCGCGGGCGCGTTGTGTCACGATAAAATTTCAATCCGTCACGTGATTTATCAAATAAAATAGGTTTGATATCACGTCTTTTGTTTGTTTTATCTTACAGACTTCGAATAATCATCCGTAGATTTAGGCAACGCATCTACAATTGCAGATATCAATGGGCAGAGGTCGCTTCGGATTCTTCAGTGAATCCTGGTGGCCACTTGCTAGTTTGCTACTTTGTATTATATAAAAAAAACATGTTATTTAAAACGTTATAATATGTTTTAATAAATAAATTTGTTAAGCTTCAAGATTACTGCATTTCTTTTATTTGTACTATGTGACAAAGATGGAACTAATTATCATTCGATTAACTATTTATAGTGTTCAAAATAATCATAAGAACTTACTAATTTTTACCTACATTAGTAGATTTAAAAGTTTATCTATGCTAATATTATAAAGAGAGAAACTTTGTATTTTTGTTTGTATTGAATTAACTCAAGAACTACTGGGCCGATTTCAAAAAATCTTTCACCATTAGAAAGCTATATTATCCCCGAGTAACATAGACTATTATTTAATTGCACGCGGACGAAGTCGCGCACAACAGCTAGTAATTAATAAAATTATTGGTAACTTTTTGTCGTGCTAACAAATCGTGTTGTCGTCGACAACGGGAACGCGGTCGAACATTAGACGCGTGGGGTAAAGAAAATTTTTATGTGTTATTTTCTTCTTGTTATGAAATATGCGCGCCGTTAGATTATTTATTGCCTCAATGGAGGTTATATTTCGGGGAGTAATGAGGTTCGGTTCGGAAAGGGCAATTTGAATGTGCTTAAATTGAGTCGTTGGGGTGCGTTCATCCCTTACACGGCCACTTTCACTTCCACTCGCTACATTTACTCAAACCACCATTATCGGAATAAGTAAATTTGACGAAAAAATCTAACAAATAGTAAATTCAATCAAGTAAATTAATTTTTATATTATAAAGTGGCAAACGAGCAAGCGGCCACCTGGACTCGCCGAAATAGCGAAGCGATCGCTGCCTATAAAGATCTGCAATTGCAAATGCGTTTGCTCACCCTTAATCTACGGATGAGGAGACGCATAGCAAGAGACTAATTCCTCTTCCTATGCGTCCCCTCCCCCGGAAAATCCACCTCCCCTTCCCATCTTTCCTTACAAAAAAGGATAGGAAGGGAAAGTGGACAAAAATTAGGCCTCTGGCACCACACTCGTCGGATGAAACACGGAATTGCTTCAATTTCACGCCTGTCTGTTATATCCAATAACAAAAAATCTTACTATTATCTTTCTAATGATATAAATATTTTCGGATGGATGTTTGAAAGTCATCAGACAAGCTGGACGGTTCTCTAAACAAGGACAGATGTAGACTTCAGTCTGGAAGGACACATAGGCTACTAAGTTTTTCAATCCGCGGATTATCGCGGGTGACAACTAGTATCAACATGTAGGTACAATTAACACGTGGGGCCCGGCCCCGGTCCCTGGGGACCGGCAGCGAACTTTCCGTGAGGCTACGCCAGTCCCTGGGGACCGGCACTAGAATTTTCCCTTTCCTGGCGCGCGACAAAGAAGAATTCCTTATGTCATTCGTACTAAAACAACCTCTTGTATGCGATAGCACACATTGTATCGCTTGCCGGCTGCCGGCTGAACGGTAAGGACAGCAAATTCTGCGCCCGACTCAACGCGATACAAGGATTTTTTTAAATTACGTATGTAAATATATCCATTTTAATCGTATAAAAATTATAGTAATTAATTACCGAAGTTTTATTCCATGGTCGTTCGATAATTATCGTATGAGTAACGATATAACAAAATATGAATATTGAATGACGTACATTGGACACGGTTAATAAACCACCAAAATTTGATATAACTATAGATAATAGCTATAGATTTAAAGATAACGCCTTTAATAAACTATAAACTATATAATTTTCATTTATATTATATTTATACAAATGTATGTAAAAAACTCATATTAATATAAAATTATTATTATCGTGGTTTATAAATATTTTTGAGTTATTTTTCCTGTAAAGTTTTGAAGTATGAAACAAAAGCAAAGTTAAGATACTATTTAATTAATTGTCTCTTAAAAGGAAACATTTTTGAGTTTTCTTCTAGAAGAAACCTTAACGTCCAAAAAATATTAGCAAATTATGTTCCACACGATTATGCAGACAATTGATGTGGCTAGTGTGTCAGCACCCTAAGTATAAAGCTTGTAACACAACTAGCACGTTTGAACGCATTAATATTATATTAATTAAACAATTAAAGTTAGCGCTAAGTGTACCGTGACAAGGTCAACGGCCGCCCGGCCATACGAGAAGCGATATAACTCCCAAATTTCACATTTCGAAATTACTCAGATAAGCTTGAATTGAAAATAATTATATGGGTTCCTCATACGTAGAACAATAAAAAAACCAGTTTGGTAATTTTCTATTTAATGTTAAAATAATATTTTTTTTAGATTTGGTTTGAATTTTAGGCCAATTAGGGTAAGATTGTTGACCACATTTTAAACTGGTTCACTAATCATAAGCTAAGCGTGTTAAAATATTAAATAAATCTTCGCTAATAATTAAAAATGGTTTTTCGAATACAATTACGGAACCCCAATCATAATTCGAACGCATAATTTGAATTAACGTTTACGGCACTACTTTTAATTCTAATTTCAAAATTGTATTAATACGAACAATAACCGCGGAGCGCATTCAATGGATAAAACAATAATTTTTCTCATAAAAACTTTCCGAATGATATTATTTGATAATGTACTCTAATGGTATAGTGATTAGTGCGAGAATCGTTCATCCGCCCGCATCCCGCTCACGATCATAACACAGATAAATGATAATTAATTAAAAAATATGTATTCAGTAAGGCGGGACCGTTTCCAAATTCTACCGAAGTCGAGATCGTGGCGCTCGTGAGACTCAAGTTTTAGCCGTTATTGTGTTTGATGTATCATATTTGAATTGTTCCATTGATTTTATGAGAACACTGGCTGGAAATATTTACAAATGAAAATATAACATTCCAATTTTAAAAATTAAAAAAGTTTTTTGTTGTTTGGTGAGCATTATAAAGGTTAGTACACACTTTTAATTATTGAATAAATTGATTACACACGTTTAAGTTTAGTTTCCAATTATTGTTTATCTCCAATCAAAAAGTACTTTTAGTTTAATTTTTTAATATTGACTATTTTAAACATATGTAAGTCAAAGGTTACAGTTATTAATTCAAAAGGTTAAGAACCGGGTTAACGGTTAAAACCTTTAACCCGTTTGTATAAATCAAAATGTGTATTAAAAATCTTGTTTAACCATTTAATATCGAAATTATACTAACAGATGTCACATAAATCTACATAACTCATAAGAAATTAAAAATATCCCTAATCCAATGAAGCGTCAAACAAAAATCTTACTTTCTCACCGATAGTTCGATATGCAAATGATTGCTATCGAAGGATCATTCCTATGACCCTATATAGGTTAATAAATTAGATAAGAAAAATGGGTTCGCGTATTGTGTAAACCAGTTTCTCAAAACGATTGCTTATAAATCGTTCACCCTTCAATTGTTCTATGATTTATTCCTGTCGAAGCGCGTATGCTAATGTGAAGGGTGTGATCTCGCCCTTATGCTTCTCGCATCTGCTTCTTCGAAGATAATTTACTATTATTTTGATTAAAGATTGATTCAATTATATAGTTTTTTTCAAAAATCGTCTTAAGCTGTTACATGAAAGATGGAAAGGAAATAATAGACCCATTATTTATGTGCAATTTTCGAATTATTCAAATTTTAATTAATTAAAAAAAATAAAAATAAAATAATAAATATTAAAAAATATTTGTTCGAATATCTATGATTAATTGATTTTATAAAAAAATGGAAAATATTTTTTACATTATTTTTTTAAATTGTAATTATAAAAGAATATTAAAAATTAAATAGTATACCACATCTGATGTGAACTCGATCAATATTAATTATTCAATATTTGGAGACCGGTTTATTTTATATATTTAATATGCGAATAATAATTAGTATTTCCTAATTTTCTTAGGGGTTCGAGTTCCCACGCGAGGGTTACTTCAAGATGTGCTAATTAAAACAACTTTTGATTCAAACTTCGATACCGTTAGTTAATTGTATTGATAGAATAATTAAAAAGAAAAAAAACTTGGTATAGTTTACCAAGAGCGTCGGTGGCTCGGAAGTTTTAGTTGACTTGTAAACTGCAGGTCCCGAGTTCGAATCCCGCCATGTACCAATGTGTTTTACGATTTTAGAATTTCATATGTACATATTTACCTGACGCTCTCACGTGAAGGAAAACATCGTGATGCAACCTGCACATATCTGCGAAGAAATTCAAAAATACGCGCTAGTCGTGGAGTTGCGGAAACTGGAGCCTATCATGGGTCGAACCTTACCTTACCTTATCTTAGTTTACTTAAGATGGATGGATATTTGTTAGCAAGTAACTCGAAAACGGCTAAACGGATCTGAATGTTTGAAACAGAGTTTAATGTTTGGAATATCGCGTAAGCCTTTTTCACAACAGGATAGTATTTTAGTCGAGTAGGAAGTAGCAAGTTACCGAACAAAGGATTTACTAATCTACTCTACCAAAATGTTGCTGTTGGAACACGTTTAGTTACTAAATTAATAGCTACTCGACTAAAATACTATCCTGGTGCGTACAAGGCTTTAGGCTTTAACTTTTTTTCCGGTTAAAGTCACAGTTCTGCTTATAAATGAGACATCAATTTTAAAAGTCGAAACACCTAATCATTGTTTTCATACTTTGTTAACTTACGGTTAAAACTAAATTATATGCGCAATTAAAATAACGGCATTCCACTTTTGCAAGTTTCGGTTATTTTATTTTTTTAATTAAACATATTAATAAACACTTTTTCCATTCACTAAATTGTTAATTACGCATAACGTATGAAGTCAAAGAAAAAAATAAATTTAAATTAATTTCTTTTATACAGTTAATTATTTAATAAGAAAAATAAAGTCATTACAATTACGGTAATTTAATTGGGTACAATTTAGAAAGCAAACTCAAGTATTGGTTGACGAAACAAAAAATAAAAATAAGCTGTGTGCTCCTTAGATTTTGGAGTCTTTACTAAAAGTTCCTTACGTTATTACAATTTCCAATGCGATCAATGACAATCGTAAGATGCTATTGAAATGAGATCGACAATTCATAAATGGTTGCACTCTATAAATAATCTATTTGCTACAATAGTTCCGGTATCAAAAGACGCTGACATCTGCCCTAGTGCGTCTTAACCCTAAGCCTCTCGGGACCTTTCACATCACAAAGGGTTTTAAACCTGTTTTACCGATTGATAGCTCCGATTTCGATTTTTAAATATCGCCGATGCGATTAGCATATTCCTTTGGCTATGCAAATGATCGGCAATGTATGGGAATCGTGGAGCGCGTATGCAAATGTCAGAGATAACGCGCGGTATGACGTTTGTCTGCGGCCAGTCGCTCGCGCGCTTTTCATCTACTCACAACCGCTGTCTCTGGTCGACGCGGCTGTCAAATTCGGGCGTTCGATTTTCAAACTTACAGGCGTTCGATTTTCAAAACTTCTAGAGACAGCTTTGATTGTTTTTTTTTTTCTAATTATGCAAATGGTTTCCGATGTTCGGACAGATTTTTTTTTAATACAATTTAATATCGGTGTTCGAAATGTGTTAATAAAGTGTTAGTTTAAAAAGAAAATTATGAAAATCAGGAATTACTATTCGGAGGTAAGCTTAACTAAATATTAAGGCCAACTTTAGACAAATATGTTCTATGCATTTACAGCTCAGGTACAGTATTGAACACAAGTTTGTCAGTCTATGAAGACGGATTTACTATAAACAAGTAGCAGTAGTAACAATTAGCGATGCGACGGGGTGTACAAACGTTTTAATCCTTTTAAAACACAGAAACAAATTCAGATGATAATTTAAAAAATAATTTATAATAGAGAAGGCATGCAAGACTCATATTGATATGAAACATGTTGCAATTTCTAGTAAATAAATAAAAGATGTTCCACGACACAATTTTCATTATATTTAATACCACGATAGTAGCAATTTTAGTCGAAAAAATAATGTGTTCAGAACACATTTTCTTGCAATTCCTATTTGTTTGTGCTAACAAAATAGAATTACCTCATCCAGTGTTTCGTAGCGCAATGTCCCCACATCTCTGGTAATTAAGAGAAGCACAAATTAGCGCGGGAAAGACGTATGTTTTTCTTTTGGGCGATGCGGGCGCCTCCGCGTTTGAGGTTTTACAATTTTACACCTACCTTCATGTTTTCGCGTCGGAAACTTTATTTTTACCGGGTCCTTTAAATCAGGTTAATTTAATGGAAATTTTCTCGTATTTAAATAATTTGATATATTTATTTGTTATGTTGGAAAATAGTCGATGCTTGTAAGTATTTCGAAGACAATTAAAAATCAACCTTTGTTAAGTGCGTTTAAATTATTTTCATACAAAATACGAAGTGCTTTTTTCACAATTGTGTTATAAAGTATTTTTATATTAATTCATCTTAAGTAATTGTAAGAAAAGTTAATGCTTTAAGAACAATAAGTAACTACAGAAAAACAAGAATAAAATCATAAAATCAATTGAAAATAACGTATCTAAGTCATAACGAACCACAGATGAACAATCGAACAATCAAACAGAATTGTGGGTAAATAAAAAAAAATCTGCTAACCTTACACAAACATTAAAATTGATCAACACATAACGACGTTATTCACATAATGCGGACCCTACTCAGCGGTCACTTCGACAGCGGTTGCCAACCTTTTCCCGATCCCCCCCCACATTCACCCTAATTTTCGGCCCACTTTTTACGTCAATGTTTTTCTATAGAAGCCATGCGGTGTAAATGGAGGGGGGTGATATCAAAACATCTCCTATCATTGGAAGGGAGGAAAGGATTAGACGTAAAGGACAAGGAGGGTTTATATTTAGCTGAGTGACGCAACCTGACCGACGTTATTATATTTATTGATAATGTTTAATGTTTTTAATATAAATAAAATACTAAATAAAGCTCTCTTGGTTAAAGGTAACGCTGTAATGCTAATTTATTTAATATCTTCACTTTCAATCTTAAGAAATGCTTGAAATTAATTGCAGGAGGACTCAAGAAACATATAAATACTCGTATTCCAGTAGATAGTGCTAAATATAACATCTACAATAGTGGAGTATTTTTTAATTATCAGTTTAAAAAATTGGTTCCGTTTATTTCTATCCAAAGTGCATTGAAATCTGCATAATCTTCGTATCGAAAACGACCATTAAACAAACATTTCAAAAATGCAATATTTTCGTCAAGTCTTAGTAAACATCATATCCAAAAGCGAAGCACGCTTACTTGAGCCCACCTTTTTTTCGTCCATATTAATTCCTTCATATTGACGCACGTTAAACTCGCCCCGGGGGGTGGGGCGCCGGGGGACACGCGGCGGCGGGGGAAGGGGGTCAGATAACGCGGGAGACATAAAGCGTAGGAGATCGCTAATTCATCATAAGTTAAAGGGTTTTTATGTACGAGCTTTCGGACGATACTCTTTGTACGGTGCGCAAAAAAGGTTGGCGATGTCTGGAACGATAGCATTCACGAATAAAAAAGCGACGACTCTCAAAGGCTAAACATGGATGAGATATTAATTAACTTTGAAGGAAATTTTCACTTTCAAATCATTTTATGAAACGCTCTGGTTTCAAGATGGCGCACTATGTTGGCTTTATTAATGTATCCCACATTTTTGTATATTTTAATATGAAATAAACATATTTATAATAAAATACCTACTTCGTATCTTTAATTGACTTTAATATTAATTTCTCTTATCATCATTTGTTTTTCTTATCTCATTTAAATGTCTAATTTCAACCATTTCTTTCTTAATTAACAAACCTCGTACATACTAACACATAGATACGTACTGTACAAACAAGACGTCCATGTGTGCGTGTAGGAGGCAGACAATGAGTACAATACGTATGAATTAGGTAATTAATTGATTAAAAAGGGATCCGGCGACATTCGTTAGAAGTTTTTCTACGGCCTGTCCTTCGGCCGGCTCTCAGGACGGGACCAAATTGATTTAACGCGAGGGGGACTATATGTACTTAACTTTAACCCCTCGATGATCACACGTCGTATGAATTAAAAATAAAAAAAATGGAAAATTGACATCGAAAGTTCGCACACGTGAGTTCCGCCGAAAAGTTTGAGAACCTCTGACTGAAGCGAAAATATGTTTCAACGTAGCAACGATACGCGGTTTCAACTTTTCGAAATCAGTCGCATCGATTGAAACTTTTCCAATTTGCATCCGAATAAAAGAAAAATTCGGATCGGTTCGCTTTTTAACGTTGCTTAAACGTCAAGTGGCGTTCTATTTGAGCTTTTGAGGTTATGTGATATTTGGTACCCTGATATACGACATTACGAACTGTGTTTTTGAAGACATATTTAATGTAAATTGTAAAATATATGTATGTTTTTAACTCTTCAGTCATGTCACACCAGGACAGTATTTTAGTCGAGTAGCAAGTAGCAAATCCAAACAAAGGATTCACTAATCTACTCTACTAAAATGTAGCTGTTCGGACACGTTTAGTTACTAAATTACTACCCTATTGCGTAGGTTTAGACTTAAACGAGTCCGAACAGTAGTAAATCCTTTGTTCGGATAAATGCTACTTGCTACTCGATTTAAATACTATCCTGGTGCGAACAAGGGTTAACTATTTCTGTATTCACGCATACAATGATTATAGATAAATTCATTTGTCAATTAATTTATTGTCAAGCTTAAGACACCCCGTCGAAGTGAAAATTTTACGTTAATTGTTTTAAGGGAGAAACTCGTTTAACTCGATCAATATACTATAATGCAATTATAAGAATTTTGTTATTTTGTTTGGAAGGAAAGGGCAAAGGGTATTAATAGGGATCGATGGGATTAGAAGTGAAGTTAAGGGATTCTAACGAAATAGAATTAATTGAGGATGGATTTTGATAAATGCTCCGCTAGAGTTGTCGATATTATAAACTTTGTTATAAAACGTTTTAAGCGATTAGTGATGGGAAATTATTAATTTATCGACTTTTTAATTGTTTTAGTTGATTTATTAAACGTTTTAAGTAATAATATACGTCTTACTAATGTTATTAATGCAAAAGTTTGGATGGTTGGAGGTTTTGCTCAGGTATAGAACATGGCTAAAAGAACACACTTAATTTTAAAGTGTTTTTGTATTCCGCGCGGACGGAGTCCTGGACGACTTCTTAAGTTAACATGACGTAGACCTAGAACTTTTTAAATGCACTCAAACAAACATAAAGGCATACGTGAATATCAAAGATTGAAGCGGTCTCCCACTCTTCTGTCCTCGCTTATTTGCAAACGCAAAATCCATGACTGTAGACAGTCAATGCGAGACAATGAAAGTGTCCCGATGTATTTCTGTGCCCGGAGAGAGACGTGTCAAGAATCTGATCCCAATTAGGCGCGAATCAAGAACCAAATGAGGTGTGAATCGATGACAAGAACGCTTTGAACTTCACTAGTGATGTGTTTAATTAACGATTCGAATACGATGTGTCGCGGTTACTATAGTGACGCGACTTTCATGTCGATACGCGGATTCGTCACTCTTCTGAAGTTAATACGCCATGAATATGTCCCGAAATGTTTCGATTACCGATATAAAAGAGCGTTTAAAGTACGTTTACGTTCGAAAACAATTCCCAGCATTAACGTAGGAAAGTAATTTACTTGTTCGTCGTAAATATTCGTCAATCGAATGTACATCTTATACACTTAATTCGTAACTAAATCAAAAGTAGCTCCCCACCTGAGGGGCGCAAGAAATAATTAAAAGGCGAACGTTAAACCGTGAGCAACTTAATTCCGATGCCTATTTGTAGCTCATCGGGTTCTGTCGAACTTCGGCCAACTTCAGACAAGTTTCGGACAAACTTGCCAACTCGCCCGATACCGTCGCCGTCGCCCCGCTAATGTTTGCAGCCAGACTTTAAGATCTGCCTTCCTTAATTTATAATTGCGTCTAATTGGTTATCTATATCGTCTCAAAGACCCTTTGAAATTAACAAATAAAATTGCCAATTCTTTTAAGTAGGTAAAATTCATAATATTTTTATATTCGACCTTTGTAGTTAAAGATGTTCTTACTTCTTTTTCATCTATTCACAATTATCTCCCGCCAAAAGTTTTGACAGTTGCAAAGTTCGCGCCAATAACTCATCTAACGATCTGACGCCACAGTGACACCGGGTCCGTTAAATCGCGTGCCAGACGACAAATTGACATTTATATTAATTAAAGTCCGAAACGACGGCGTTCACCTTCCACGGCTACATGAAAATATCGAAAGCAAAGGAAAAAAACGGCCGTTATGGACACGGCATCGCCTTGACAGTAAACAAAGATGGCAGCGATCCAAGATGTCCGCGGGCAAATGTCAGAGCGCGCCATTCAATGAGTGCGGCCCATTCAACTATCTGTCAACTCTCCCGCCATTTGGTCACATCAATCCTCCGTCCGAACTTTGATTTTATTACATTAATCTTTACATCTATAATGCTTTCTCTAATTAAATACTGAAGCTCGCTGAGACATCAGAGAGGCCAATGGGCATGTCGATATATCTACGCCGAGATACCCATCATTATTGGCTGCCGACCAATTTAAATCGTAACTAAACAATCAATTAAAATAACAAATCAACTAATGAGATCAACTGACAGAAATAAACATCGTCTACATCTGTCAGTTAAAAGTTCACAGTAAACAGCTATACATAAACTTGAGATTGCCATTTTGATTGATGCAAGCCCTACTGGAATAAACAAGTTATTTAAAACAGCAATTACACATAAAAGAAGAATTTTAACTAAGTTTATATTGATACACTAGGTGTCGCCTGCGATTCCATCTGCACAGTAAAACAACACTTAGTAAGCCTACGTGTTCCGGACTATGTCTTACATCTATGCCAAATTTTATACATATCCTTTCAGTAGTTATGGAGATACATTCAAACAAACATGTATAATATTGTTAAGAATTAAGATTAAATTCAAATTAGTGAATCTTGATCCAATTGCCATTGATACAACCGGCTGCCGGACCACGTCACAGCGGCTGCCAGCCTCGCTTCGTTTAGGGCAAGACTAAAATGTTGGCTGATACAGAAAGCCTTTTATTCTGTAGAAGATTTTTTTAGCTTCAGTACTACGTTGTTCTTATTTGAATTGTTAGTTTTTTTAATTATTTGACACAATTTTTTTGACTTTTTCAAAGACGTGTAATTTAAGTTACCAATAACCGTATTTTCGAGCGTAGACGCGTTTAAAAGCGTTAGTAATCTCTCACCTGTTTAGAGAGTGGATGAGGTACGATTATGTTTCAAGATCGCACTCGGGCAATATTTAAATCGTCCAATTTAGATGCATATCGTTACTTCGCACGCATTGTTTGTGCCCGAGTACTGTTACACTGCGCTCTCAGGATAGAACTTGATAAACTAGAATTACATCTACATTTCTATACTTAATTACGATTTATCCTTAAAATATTTAAGGTTAATCTAATCTTTGTTAATCGAATAAGAATCTTATAAGACACAAATCTTAGGTCTTTCTAATGTTTTAAAGTTACGATGGATGGATTGATCCAAAATGGTTCCACGGATCACGAATACTACATATTGTTTTGTTTCGCGCAGACGTAGTAAAGTCTTAATTAATAAATTAAATATTAGGAAATGTAAATTGTATCAAAATTATCAGTCGCCAGTATTTGAAAGGTAATAAAACAAATATCCGTGAGGATGTTCAGAGCACTAGTCACAAAGGGAGGAAAGTTCCTATAACAAGCAAATAAATGTCCCGCCTGCGAACACACGCCGATATCTCAACTTTTGCTGCGATACTTGTCATAGAGTAAAGGTAAAATAGAAGCGACAATAATCTTCATTTCAGTAACTTTATTGGTCACGGAATTTTATATCTTTATTATTTTAAATAAAAAACTTTGTATATTCGTACATTTTTCTTGGGGTTTTTATTTGTAACAATTTTCTAAAAACGGTAATAAAAAATATACATTGAGAAAACGATTGTAGAAAAGTAAAACATCTAAAATTATGGGCTAAATATTTTTATTTGAATTAATAAATTATGTCACTTGTCTCTCAGAGTTTTTATACAGTTAGGCAGTAAAACGTTAAGCAGTCGATCGGCGGCAGGTGCGAACTCCATTCGGTTTTATTGAGGCTCGGGACTTGGCTAACTCAATATTTGCTTGTTAATGCACCACGCACCGCCGACAGACATTCCCGATAGCTTTTGTTCAATTTAGAACTGCTATTTCAAAGCACTATAAATAACTAGTACCTGCTATCAATTCTGTTAAATTTCAATTAGTTATTTAACTAAATGTAGTATCGGTAAAAAAGTTCGGTTTAAAAGTTGAAAAAAATCAATAAGAAAAATGTTATACGTTTTTAATACAATCTCACCTTTGTCAAGTATATATGACATAATCGGTAGCATATTAAATTTAAGATAAAAGGTGTCGAAGTAATAATGAAGGGTAACGCGCTAATAAAATCGTACTAAATCGTAAAGCAACGAACAACTCGCATCAAACAAACCAATTTCGGAAATTGAACATCGCGGAGGAAACACACGGAGCCGAATGTAGAGCGCAGAATCACCAATCGGATTATCGTTCTACATGTATAAAAGACGAAAATTCTCGCGCTTCGTTCTTACCCCCTTGTTCCGAACCCCCCGGACCGAAAGGGGTGAGCGGACCCCCCAGCTAATGGTAGCACTCGGATTCATTAGTAAATTAGAAAGCGGATGAGTCCAAAGTTACGAAAATTCAATATCTAATAATGATTAGCTGAGTCCCCATACCTGTCTATACCCGATACCAACTTTCTGAAATGGTCGTTTGAATTTGTCAATGCGGGGACCGACTTCGAGTTTGAATTATGCCGAATTGAATTATTTAGTTCCTCGATTGGATTGTGTTTGGATACTCGTTAACGGTTTTGTGTTTGTCGTCTACCTGACTTCTGTGCGGTTGGACAAATTCACGCTCCGTCAAATTTGTTACGTGTATCCGAACTGTGTCAATGAGAAACGCGCAAAAAGCAGCGATCTTTTGATCCCTATTGATGACCGAATACTGAACGATAAACTTTGAAAAGTACTCTCTTACTCTTTCATATTACTTAGTCGCAATAGTTAAGTACCTAATAGGTACCTCTCGTTTTTAGTTGCTCTTTGACGACCATAGAGAACATTAAAACTTTTATTACAATATTTCAAGAAGCCAAAACAATTTTAAAGTTACCTAAACTTTTTTCTATCGTTCGATATTTGAATATTGTCTGCAAACAATTTTCCTCGGTGGCTGTCGAATCGTGTTTCCTTTGCCTTGTCTACGAGACAAGGTTCAAAAATAAAACACTCGGAAGGTAATTCGATGCCGGCAGCAAATTAAAACTGACATTGAGAGATTAAGAGCTCGTACCTCGAGTGTATCGGCTACGGGATAACACAAACATACTTTTTAATAATGTCTAAATTGTGCGTAATTTGATTAAGCGATCTTTTTTCATCTTTAAATTTCACTTTTAAATTGCTTTTTAGGTAAACGATTCCATTATAAAATGAATTTCGTACTTCTAATAATTTCGAATAACATTATCTATAATTTTCTTTTCATTTTAATAAATAAATTTCATTCAAAATAACTTTTTATTAATTGCCATACTGACACCTTTATCTGGAAATAACGTCTGATTTAAACTAATAATAAATAACTGTATTTAATAAAAAAAAACTCTTAAATCTTCAAAGACTCAATCGACAAAGTAGAAGTATTTAAAAAATTGACTTTCAACAAATCGTGTCTGTTCGAAACTGTAAGCCTTTGTCCACAAAAGTCTTAATTGAAATCAAATAATAGGAATAAATCTGGCAACCCGGAGACGATACAGCGGCGGTCCCCTCCCCCGCGCTCCCCCTTCAGACAGGGGACAATATAGGTAAATAAACTTGCCCAAAAATATTAAAGGTTTAAGAAGGTATAGACACGGCATTTTAAATCCTTTCCAAGATTCGTATTTGAATCCTCTTTGTTTGAAATAAGAATGTCAACGACTTCAAAAATCCCTAGAAAAAAGGTTTTTGCAACAAGATTGTTGACCTCATGCAATTTTAATTTTACAACTTACTATGTCGTTTCAATATGGCACAGATTCGTGCATATTTTTGAAATTTTCGTTTACAAATGATTTCTTTCATAGTTTTTTTATTCTTGCCGTGTCTATACCTTCTTAGTACTACAATCGGCCACTAGACCGGAATCAATCCCTTAAGCCCGATACCCGATTCTCTGCTAATGCCTTTATTTGTATAAAAATCATTTCTTGTCCGCAAAATACCGGACAAAGAATTTTCCTTTACAAAGGAAAGATTATTTAACAAATTAATAACTATAATTTATATAGTTTTTTTCTTTAGAAATAGTTTATCTATTATTGTTAAAACTTTCGTGAGACATTACTATAATTTATTAATTTAAAACGGTACCGACTAGTTTCGGACTCTTCGGTTCATCACCAGGGCGAGTGCTTATCTTCGTCGCTGACAACAGCTA
>QDHC01005912.1:67897-86009 GCA_013186455.1 Papilio dardanus tibullus | reverse complement strand
GGTGCCACCTGTAAATGTTTTGGGTGTTTTAGAGTCTACAAATATTAATTTTATAGATAGTTTATTGTTACATTTAATTGTATACTACATTAGATTTTGGATTAAAACAAGGAGGTAATTATATTTAAGAGATTTTTTTTAGAAAAAAAAGTAGCCCTTGGCACCCGGAAGTTGTAGTTTCACAAATAAAAGTCTTTCCAATCGGTTCAGTAGTTTCAAAGCCTTCATAATGCAAATAATTAAATCTTCCCGCATTATAATATCAGTTTTTACAATGCAAAATAGTTGTCTAAAATCAAACGGTTGTTAGTATGTTCTTGTATAGATATAACAGCGAAAACTTACATCTATATTATAAAGAGAGAAACTTTGTATTTTTGTTTGTATTGAAATAACTCAAGAACTACTGGGCCGATTTCAAAATATTTTTCACCATTAGAAAGCTACATTGTCCCCAAGTAAGATAGGCTATATTATTTAATTCCACGCGGACGGAGTCGCGCACAACAGCTAGTGTTTAATCAAAACCCATAATAAATGAATCACTAACTATAGTGTAGCCTCATTTTAATTTTAATCTATTCATTAGCTCTCAGATTTAGTTTCGCTTGAGAACCTGCAATGTTATGTTAATTCACCGAAACTAACTGTTTACAATCGCCGAAATCGTACGTAAAATAAAAATTATAGCATTAATTAAGAGCATTGCTTTGGCCAAATACAGCGGTGAACGGACATCGTGTAACAAAGACGCTTAAAGCCGGCTGCAGACCCTCAGTTTTAACTGTACAGTTATAACTAACGTGTGGCAAAACTAAGAACTGTACAGGTCGACTGTGCGGTTCAAATTGACGTGTGTACATTAAATAACTGCGGGTTACAATGACGTTCGATATCTCACACGTGACAAGCACATGATATAGAATGTCATTGTCAGTTTCGTACATTTTTGTCGTTATAGAGTCGCTACGTAGCGAATGTATTTTGAGTAATCCCCCTGAATGTTTGTAGCCGGCTTAACAGTAATGAAGGAAAACATGTGAAATTTGGTGAGAGCGACTCTACGCGTTTCTATTGTCAAACCACGCATGACGTACGGCTTTTGGATATTTTTATTCATTAAAAATGTAATTATTATCCAAAAATAATGCAAAAATCGTCTCATTTTAATAGAATTTGCATAACTATTTATTCAATAACATTTAAAAATTATTACGTTTTATTCTAATTTATAATTTTTGTTTTAAATTTAAATTATAAATTCATGAGATTAAAAATAAAAATAAATTAAATTTTGAAATTATTTTTTTTATTTTGTCTTAAAACTTTTGTAATGTTGGTAATATTTTATCGTATACATTTAAAAACAATAAGTTAAATACACTCAAACTTGGAACGAGAAACCTCCATAAACGTAAGTCATTCTTTGGTCCCGAGGAGTTAACTCCAAAAGCGAGAAACTCGAATTAGAGACAAAACTCAAATCTAACTGTATTGTGATTTCTATTGTATATTCGCAGGAAATTCCAAACCGTTCACTCACAGCATTGAGTCATATAACAAATGTTGAGTCGCGCTGCCAATTTTTCTATTCACTGAATAGTTTCTTATCATTTGAATTTATAGCCATATTTACCTGCCTACATACTTTAACGTCTTTGTCTTCCCTGTTAACATATCTTGTTTACTTATTATTGTTATGCTTTTCTGAGATCCTTTCAAAATTATGAACGCGACTTTTTGATGCTCTGCATTTCTTGAATTATGTAAACCATACTCAGAGTCATTTTAAATACACTTAAATAGTCCTATATTTACATTTCTTTTACCACAAACAGTGTAGAGTTTAACAGTGGTAGAACCCGCTTTAACATCTTCGCACGAATTGTCCGGCTCGTCCGGTGAAATACCACGACCACACAGAAGACAGGCGTCAAATCGAAGCTGTTCCGTGTTTCGGTTGACGAGTGTGGTGCCGGAGGCCTAATTCTAATCCACCTTCCCATCATTTCCTTATAAGGAAATGAAGGGGAAGTGGATTGGCGGGGGAGGGGACGCATAGGTAGAGGTATTATCCTCTTGCTGTGCGTCTCCTCCGTAGATTAAGGGTAGACAACGCATCTGCAATTGTAGATGTCTATAGGCAGGGGTCGCTTCGGATTTTTCAGCTAATCCTGATGGCCACTTGCTCGTTTACCATTTTGTAAAAAAAAGTACGTTAAAACAAAAAAGTAGTTTAATTTACGGAATAATCAGGCGCCAATATCAAAAGTTTAATGGCCGCTACGCGCTACAGCAATTAAACTATCACTTGATATCCGTTAATGTAACAAAGACTTTCTTATCTAATGAAGTCATCGGATTCAAAATTCTAGTTTGTTTGTGCAATAGAAACCGATGGCTCTCACGGGAGCCGGTAATTATAACAGTAAAGATGGTTAATGATTCAATGAATTTGAATTAAATGTTTACTGCTGTTCCAATGGCTAAGTATGCTGTGAAACAAATCAAATATAATGTATAATTATACAGATGGACAAGTGAATGGAGGCTCTATTGTTCGGAGTAAACGAATTACATTTACAAGTTCTACCAAGGCAACAGACATAGATGTTGCTAGTGTCAATTGACTGCATTCTTTTGTTTTTATATGGTCTAAATCCCTTTCGATACAAAGCTACGGGTATGTCCGAATCGAGTCTACGGCGACTAAGCCTTGTACCAGGATAGTATTTTAGTCGAGTAGCAAGTCATTTAGTAACTAAACGTAACAGCAATATTTTAGTAGAGTAGATTATTATAACGTTTGTTCGGATATTTATTACTTGCTGCTGACTAATATGCTATCCTGGTACAAGACTTTAGAGACATCAATGGCAGATTTCCGGAGCTTTGTGTAAAACGATTTAATATTAGCAATGTAGCTTTTAAAATAATAAAAATATTATATATCGCAAATCTTTGTTAGTTCTATTGGGCATGAGAAATTCTCTCAGATTGAAATTATGCAAGAACTTTGTCGGATCTTTGCTGAATTTATTAAACAATTATTGATTTAGATGAAAGGAGAATTAATGGCGTCTCGGATGCGGCGGCCTGTGTTGCCATTGTTTGCGACTAATCGAGTTCGATTTGTTTTGGTAGCTTTGATTTCATTTAATGATTTTGTTTCAACAAGTCGATTTCTCCATTTGTATCCTTTCTTTTAAGATATAATTGTTTTTGAATCATTTTTCTTTGAATTTTTGTTGTCATAGTATTTTCTTAGTTAATGTTTTTCTCACAGATTTTGTGGTAATTGTTCATTACTTACAATAGTTAAACCAAAGTATTTCTTAAGCTAAAATATCTTTAGAATAATCAATTGCATTGTCGTCTCTCAAAGTTAAAATTTCTCTTTAACATTTGTCATATTTTCATATTTATTTTCTCGTATCAATTTCTCGTTGATTATAATCAAAGTTTTTGGACTTTCTAACGACATTGTTATTCTTATTCTTTGTTGATTCTCACATTAAAGTCCATTGAGGGCGCTGAACGCGAGCAATCTCGATGGCAATTATAAAAAGATTTCCGCTAATATTTTTAATGATTCATATATTTACATTTTATATTTTTTTTTATTTGTAAATACGAAATTATTCAGTACCGTAACAGTTCACACAACGCGACGCTCAGTTGATTCCGTATTTAATTGAATGGTTCCATGATTTTTAATGAAACCGCCTAATTATTGTTAGAGCTTTCCAAAATATTATCTTTCTAACTTTCTAGTTGTAAACATTAACTCAACCGAGCGGAAATGTGAACGTTCTTTTGTTATTAACTCAAATACGTTTGATGGAAAACTTTACCATATGCCCAAATATATGTAAACGCAAACTGACGAATTCGCTGGCAATCTCTACCCAAAGCAACTTTATTGATAAAACCACTAATGTCCTAGATAGACGCAGCTGAATCAAATACAGTTTTAGTACTATAGTGCTAGCTGTCGCTCACGATTCCGTCTACTAATTAAAGGAAAATATAGTAGCCTATGTGTTCTTCCAAACTATGATCTTCATCTATGCAAAATCACCAAGATCCATAGAGTCGATTCGGAGAGACCTTCAAACATTATCAAACATCTATCGTAACTATCGCATTTTCATTACACTACGATATTCGTCTTGTTATCTATTTATAGTCCAAGCGTTGCTAAGGCGTTTATTAAAACCTAATTCAACGTCTAGCTGAGTCATAGACAATAATGGTGATCAATCACACTCAATTGAGTCTACGGCATTATGTAATCCACTACACTTCTTCAGACTCATCCTACGGTTTTTGGTAGTGTGGGTAGAAGCGGTTCACGTCCGGGGTAGACGAATGAGACAACTTATTATTGATAGAAATGCACGTTGCCTGGTCATCCATCCTGCCGTATTACTTCATAATCGGAAGGCAATGAAGTATAGAAATAGCGAAGCAACCGGTGCTTATACTCAATTTCAGATACGTTGCCTACTCGTAGGCGAAGACGTAGAGAAAGAATATTTGCTCTATCAATGCGTCCCTTTTCTACAAAATACACTTTCCCTTTCGACCATTTCTTTGTAAGAAAGGAAATGTGGATTAAAATTATGCTTCCTGCTTCACACTTTTCAAGCGAAACACGGAATTGCATCAGGCTAGTCTTCTGTGTGGTATTACCTAGGCGAGCCGGCTTATTCCGACAGATGTAATTGGCTCTCCTATTAGTTCTATCAATTCTATCTTTATTATCACATTATTAATTTCTTTTATTATTAATTGTAGGTGTGTTAATAACCTCTCCGTAACAAACAAATGAAGTGCGATAACGCGCTAATTAACAACGATCGTAGCTATTAATCCTGCAATCGGAAATTTCATCGAGAAAACTCGCGTAGAGTGCGTAGACATGTTATACTTGTATAAGGCAGCTTATACAATATACACAATACGTTTAATATAGGAATAAAAATCTTTAATTAATAGTCTTTGATAAATCAGGTATCTGTGGCTCAAGACCTTATCTTCTGACTTGTAAACTGCAGGTACCGAGTTCGAATCTCACCATGTACCAATTTTCTATTACAATTCATTAGACCGAGTTCGCGATAAAAAGATTTTGCTTATTCGCAAGGCCGTTTTTTGCGTGTCATCGGTCTAATGGAGCCGTAGGGAGAGGTGTACGAACGTCTTTACTGTGGTAATCTACGTGTGTTGATTTTATCTGTGCAGTGGGCGCGGGGTGCGGGGCGCGGGGCGTCACGCGTGCCCGCCTCCGCCGCACTTATGTCTTACTTTCCTCCATCCAAACGAACATGAATAAACGAATATTTAAAATTAACAATGAATATGAACTAAGAAAACCATAATTGACCAATATGTTTCAACTATAACTTCAAATGACAATTATCTCTTAATAATAGTCTGTATACCTTCTAAACATTAATCTAGTAAAAAGTAAATTTAAAAATGTCCCCTAATGATCCGTGGCGTATTCGAACAATGAGAGACAAAGACATCTCAAGACGCAATTAAAAACTGGCCATTCATAAATCCATCAGATCTCAGATTCGAAAAAGATAATAAAAACTGAAGAGGAATCATTAACGCTGTAGTTTGCTCGGAGCGTCGAGTGGCAGAGCAATGGTCGGTCAATAATTAACAATCAGCATCCGTTTTAACCGATCGCACAGATTAGATGCTACGCTACGAGCTGAATGGCACAGGAAATGGCACAAAGCTCGCGTCAACCGACAACAAAACAAACACCATGGGAAATTAGATTAAACAGCAACGTGGAAAACGCGGTCAGGTGGACCATCGATGTTTCCGCAATTAAATAAATTAACAATTAACTGAATTTAATGGCCCAGGGTAACCACCCAAAGTACATTCCCTACGAAGCGATTCTATAACAAACGACAAAAAATTATGTAACTGACGACGTTCGATGTCTCACACGCTACAAACATATGATTTATCGAATGTTATTGTCAGTTTCATAAATTTTTGTCGATTCCATCAGCGATATCACGTATCGAAAAGTACTTTGGATAGCCTTCAAATCTTGCATCATCCAGACAGATCCAGTGAATCTTTATAGAAAATATTTTGTAAATTAACATCATGTGAATCGAATTTTGATCAACGATAAGCGATTTCATAACATGATTCAACTTTAGAAGCCATTCTCGGATGTGTTTTATTTCATTGTTACAAATTAAGGTCAACGGAAACCGATTACAGATGTTTTATTCCCAAAGAACACTCTAGAATCATACGAGTAAACTAATTCATTGTAATTCAATAGTATTAATATTAAGTTATCTAACATTTCTATTTCCTTGTTTCAGAGAGCTACTCTAGCGGAGAAAGAAGTGTCAAATCTCAAAGAGCAGCTAGCCACGACCAGCCCCATCCCTCTCACAGCCACAGTACCGCCGAAGACCAATGGATCTCATATAGAATCCATGAGGGATCAGGCAACAGAAACCAGATTACAAGAGAGACTGAGCCCAGATATCAAAGAAGAGAAGAGAAGGTCGCCCGAGATTGATGAAGATATTGAACATAAGATAGAAATGGCTGCAACGGGACGAAGCAATAGTAATTCTACGAGAAGCAGCCCTGTGGTCAACCAGAGCAATCTGGAGATCGAGCTCGCGGCTAAGGAGAAAGAGGTAATTACTAATATTCTAACCCCTTTAATAGACTATTTGCACACTATGTTCTCTTCCATACATCTCTATCAGTTCAAGTTGCCATATGAATTCATTCCTTCTTACTCATATCCTCTTCGATCCTATATCTTTTGTAACAACAGCTGACATAATCCGTGTTAAAGATGCATCGATAGCAATCTTCCTATCATCGTTTGCTCCATATAGACGGTAACCGTGAGGTCACCCGGTTAACTCGACGGATTACAGTTAAAGGATGCAATAGCCTTGGTTAACTGGCGTTGCGCTCGCGCAGCCCGGCTCGTATCGAATGTAACGTACTACCAATAAATCAATTACATGTACGGGGGCATCGCTGAATTGGATTTGACAGTTGGCTAGGTCTAGTGATGCAACCACTCTATCGATCTAACATATTTATGATTATTATGCTCTACGCTACCGGCTATCAGTTTTTTTTTTTAATAATAGAAGGGGACGTACGAGCGGCGGTGACAACGAGGTGGTCAACGACGCCTATAGACATTTGCAACACCAGAGAAACTGCATATATGTTTTCGGCTTTATTTTGACTTATTTTAAACGAAATATTTTGATGTACAATGTTATTTATAGTTTGTTAACTAATTTCTTAAACTTAGGTCAAATCTTACTTAGACTTTTTCAAGTGACGTTGTTGGTAAGCAAATTTGTGCAAAAGTTAAATTTGAATCATTAAAATCGATGGAAACTTCGATCGATAAAATTATTTAGGTCAATTACTATCGATAAGTTGACTATAGTATTGATGAGTGCATCACTAGTGAAGGGAAACAGGATACGTTCAATGGAATGATTGATCGGCACCGAACGGCCGGTAATCCTTGCACTAAATAAATATCAGCGTTTACGATTGAACGAGATCGCTTAGACATACTTCGTAAATACCAGTTTCAATCAACTAAATATGTTCTAAATTATTGACTACATTCAGTATAACACAATTTTGATTTGGAAAAATTGCTCAAATTGACCCTACATGTTTTGAAATTCCACTTTCCCTATCTATCCTTTTTTTATAAAGAAATGATGGGAATGGGAAGTGGATTTTCCGGGGTAGGGGAAGCATAAGAAAAGGAATTATCCTTTTGCTGTGGGTCTCCTCCTTCGAAGATTTAGGGTAGGCAACGCATCTGCAATTGCAGATGTCTAAGGGCAGCGGTCGCTTCGCTATTTCAGCGAAACAAGCTGACCGCTTGCTCGTTTGGCACTTTATAATATAAAAAAGTCGCGTTAAACTTCTTTTATGTTTTTAACTCGTTTTTTGTACCATATTTTGTTAAATTGAATTGGTTATAATTTTCACAAGCTTTCTCATACCAGCATTGTTACCATTTGTTTTAAATGGATATAGATTGTCTCAAACCGATCTATCAATCAATATTATCGATACCGTCAATTAGACGGGAACCCGAATTGAAGCCAGCGACCATAGACTAAGTAACATTTTAGATAGATTAGCGATGTCGCTTATTGAAAAGTCAAGAGTTAATAGAAGTGACAATAATATTTAATGTAATGTGTGCCTGTCGCGTAGTTATTCCTATAGATTTTCGTACATCTAGTCGATTCTACTAGCTGATGAGTGATTTTGTTTACGGGCTGTCTAATCGAATATTACTCTATCTGTGGTCTCAGGTCGTGATGTGGCATAGAATCAATTTAGTCAGTTGTCCACTCTGACACACGAAATATCGTCGCCCACGGAGATATCCTCTGACCTCATAGGGATGGATCGCCCGCTATTATATTTATTGCTTGATATTCTGATTGTTACTGCCCAATTTTATACACTTAGCCGAATAAATACTTTCGTCTCGATTGCCATTTGAACAACGAGAGGTTATGTTATTCAGATGACATCATCGGAATTAAGATTATGTTTTGTTTTTAGATTCTACAAATAAATGGAGCAAGATTTTTAGACATGAATAATATTTGATACTTATGTAAACTGAATTCTAATGTATTCTATATTACTTTTCTCTTTAGCTGATGCATTTCATATATGTAAAAGTTCTCCGCCTAACGAATTATTATGTTCATCTTCAAATTATTCGTTAGAGTGTACGTTTGTAACAAATCGTCTGATTACGTGCACTCGAATAGAAAGCCTCCATTTGTCCGGGCGCAAAGAGCGGGCGCATTCGAGTGCAAAAAACGTCGAGTTATCCAAAAATCCAATGAAAAGCTGAATCTATAACAAAACGCGGAATCTTCCAATTCACTAGTACACCACGTAACTCTTCAAATTTGGAGTTTCAATGCACTAATGGGCGCAGCTTGAATGGGGCGCATTTGCAAGAACGCTGTGTGCCTTCAAACGTAATTCATCTTTCAAATATATCCGCATGCGGAGTCTGATGAGAGCGCCACTTCAATGAGGATCGGTCTTTTTCCTGTTTTATTTCGTTTGCTCTTTGTGAAATAGTTTTTATTATGCCGGCGATCTCGCGCAGCGCCGCTTACAGCGTTGCATCGCTGCTCGCTTCTTTATATTACATTTTCATCTAAAGTTTAACTCTGTCCTTACATGATATTCTAAAATGCCTGCTAACTATGTTCCTTACAACTAAACTGATAAACTAAAATGTAAGGAAGTTCCTTCTGATGCACCAATGTAGAGAAGCTTTACAATAATCAATTGTTAAGAAAATTATTAAAACTTATCGACAATCTTAAAGTAGGATCACATAAATAGAAGAAAAATTATTATACATAAAAGACAAAAAGTTTCTTTTAATAAAGAACGAAATTCTTTTCAGTGCCGACACTAATTCGGTTAAATTTTCGGCGACAAATCATCAAAGCAATCGAGATGAGCCGGTCTCGCTTCAACCGCTTTGGATATATTCCAAAACATATAATAACTCAGCGACACAAGCGCTGGATTACTAATCATTACTATTTTATCTTTATTACAGAAATAGACATTTTTTTGTAAAAGATCTGACATTTAATATTGCCTGAAAAAGAAACACAAAAGATGCCTTAAAGAAATCGAATCTAGAACCGCAGTCGAACGTGGTTAAGAGACTCCAAGGGACCGCAATATTTGTCTCCCTTATAGAGGTTTCTCTCTAATCCGTTTATCTTGCTTATGGAGGTAAATCCCTGGAACCATAAAATGACTCTCGCTTATAGAGGTTTCTAGCTTATCAAGGTTTCACTGTAATTCTAAATTCCGAGTTATAGGATCTATACTTGATATTATATAGTGGAATGATTTGTATTTTTGTATGTATTGAAATAACTCAGAAACTACTGGGTTGATTTCTAAAGTTCCTACACCGTTAGAAACCTCGATTATCTAAGTATCATAGTATCTGTTTATTTTGTTTGGACGAAGTCACGAGCAACCGCTAGTCTATTATAATCATGATTCAAAAAGCAATGTCAATCAAACTTTTCTAAGTTATTTAACGTATTGAAAGAAAAGTCAACCCTTCTTATTTTTCTTGTGGTAAAAGTTTTTCTTTTTTATAATTGACTCATAGAAAGGGGTTGAGATGTTATTTCTTTTTGATGACAACCGATAAACGATTTGGTCTAAAATAACTTTTCCGATTACGAAGTCGACAAATTGGGTTTGGATTTGTGATTTTTTATCTTTTTCTTTAAATGAATTTTGTAAAGAGAAAATTGTAGCCCTTTTTTATTTAGTTTATTTTTCCCTAAATAAAGTTCAAGATAGTGTTTCGTTAGTAACAGTTTGTATAGGTAGAAGTACATATTTATATTATAGCTTGTAAAGTCCGATTGGCGGCCGACCCGTCGGCCGGCCCAGGTACCGCTGGCGTGACGCCGTAGAACTGGACCTGCACGAGCTAAAGGCAGTTAATTGGCAGGAGATAGCGCAAGATAGGCGACGCTGGCGTTCTCTCATGTCGGAGGCCAAGACTCACTTTGGGTCGCTACGCCAGCGGAATAAGTAAGTTGTAAAGTCCACAAAAATAAACCTTTCGTTTCGGAGCAAAATAATAATTATAAACAGTTTCATTAACATAGAATATTTCTTAATTCCGTCTCTATCATAAATGTTATCATTTAAGGTAATGTTTATTTTTGTAAAGAACACAGTTTGTTTTAAATGTAAGTTTTGATTACATTATTATAAATGAAAACTTTTTCATAAAAAGCTCGGTACTGTGAGCTTTTGATATCCATCGCCTCGTTTGTATATCAGATAAAAATAAAACAAACATAAGTCAAACGTGTCCAGTCGTTATTGTAACACGAGCGGCCATTTAATTATCAGACGCAATAATAGTCCCCCATAAATCATAATACACCTTTCTTTTCAGCTATAAAAGTACCTTTCATCTCACATAGATGGCGTTGCACTAAATCCCCAACTGCACATTCTTAATGTCACTCCAGCGCGGGACATGAAAGAGTGATGCCGCTATTTTTATACGCACCAAAAGGAAAACACTCGAAATTAGTTTATGACGACTGTCTGTCGTTCGATTTATTTTAATTTTGTTATTTTAAGACGACGAGCATTTCTCTTATTGGATTTCAGTCGTTGCAGGGGGATCGAAGATGGCCGATAGCTTTGAGACCGAGTTAGTTATGATCAACACTGGCAAATGATGCGTATGACACATTATTCCTTATTGAAATATTTACTTTGGTTCACATACCGTATGTTTCTGCACATCGCAATACAAACGAGTAATAAAAGACGTGCGTGTTTGATCTCAAACAAACACATTACACGCAACTTTTTTCATTTACGTATTGATGGATATTTGTGGTCCCTTTCACACAGATGTCAAACAAGACGACTCCGCCTAATCGCAGTCAATCAAAGAGAAAGCAAATTCGAAACGTCGACAAGAGAAGCAATCAGATGCCCCATCAAACGCAACCTATCATCTCCACTGAAATCGGCACGCACGATAATTTAATAACAAAAAACGCACTACCGGCGCGAGCGAGACGAACTGAACTCTATTGCTATAGCAATAAGGCGACCGACGAGAAGAGCGCGCCGGTAATTACGGCCGAAACACGCAAGCCGACATGAAAGCAAATGTCAAACTCACATATTTATTTCCAAGTATTGAATGTTGGAGCTCGTTTCTCGGAAGACAGCGCGTAAACATCATCGTGTCGATGATGAAAGCGATGTGATTCTTTGTACTCGATGCTGATTAGTCTAATTTTAGTTCGGTCAAAGATGGAGTATAATTTGTCAGATACCGTGACAACGCTGGTACTGTGGCGCATGGCGTGACTGCCGCCGCGCCCTCGATAATCAACTCGGATCATATTACACAACCCATTCCGATTTTCTGTATTACTTCATTTTCTAAGCAACGTTATTTGTATCCATCTTGATCTAAGACATCAAAGTCTTAATATACGAGTACATTTCAATTATTTACATTAAACGTGACAGTCAATCCGGATTTCTTAACCATCATAAACACGGTTCACCGGTAACGCAAGACAGCTATGTTTCTTTAATAATCTCATAATTAACTAAAGGCAGCCGGTGCTCGGAACCCGTCAGTTTATTTATACGTACACACAGTCGATATTCAGAAGCGGGCTCGATAGATTCATACCAGCCGACATCAAAGACGCTACATTAATCATAACTTGCATCAATCGCCGGTGAAATAGTTCTGTTTTTATTGTAAATCAGTATTAAAAAGAGACAGCGCGTATGAATCAAACGTGCACCTCGAAACGTCAACGCGTGTGATAAATTCGTGAAATGTAAACAAAAAGTAGCGGGCCGATTAGACCACCCTGTGGCACACCTGTTGAATCTATTAGCGGGCAGGCGCGGTCGCGGCCGCCGCCCCCGGCTACCATCGCGGACGTCCGTGGCTCACAGAAAAACCCACGGGACTATACATCAATTCACTCGATGCGTTGAGAAAAATCATTGCCATCGCTTGACCGAGTCGAACGCCGGAGCGATGTCCAGATAGTAGATCAAAAGCGCCGCGCAAATTGTCCGTGAAGTTTCGTTCTTAATTCTCCCAAAAGTACGGCTCCGAGACGTTCTAATAAAAACTCATACTTCCTACGAATTGATATTAATGTATGTACTACGTCTGGCTTCCATCTTTTACGATCGTCAACAGTTACATATTTAATGTTCGATGTTTATCAACATTTCTTTCTTATGCAGGTTTTAGTGGGGCAATAAATTATTTATCTTCAAAGACTTGCTTATTTTCGAACTTTTGTTTCTCTTACACAGTAATTCTCAGTTTTACAACTGACGTCACTGGCATTATTAAGTAAACGTTCGTGTATGGCATCGTGAAATTACTTATGCCACCTGTCGAAACATTTTAAACGATTATACGCTCAAAACGTATACATACAAGACTTAAAGAAGCTTGTATTGCTCTTGGTATAGTTACTTAGGTATTAAATGCGCTTAATTTTGAGATAATGCGGAAATAGATAACGATTTCGACAAGCGTCGTATTACTGAATCCAAATGATATCATTAACAATTCCTCGGTAACTTGTTAGTCAGTCGTTTACACAACTGAGTCAGAAAAATCTGAAACAATGACACAATCCTCTAAATTATGTTTAGTGTAGTCTCATAACTAAATGTATTTAACAATCTTAGAACACAAAACCATAAGCCAAATCTTACTTTTTACCAAATCTTATAAACGCATGTGGATGTTTGTTTGAACGTATATACGAAACGGCTTAACGGATCTCTATGAATTTTTGCACGGATGTAGAGCATAGTCTGGAAGAACAAGTAAGCTTCTTGCCATGTACGTGGAGTCGCTGGGGACAACTAGTTAATCATGAAGAAGGGCTGTACTACATAGTAGCGCCTACTAATTGATGTTCAATGCCTCAGTACAACGATAAATACAAGAATTGATATAGCAGAAAAGCGACTTACTAGCATATAGATTGATGACTAAAAAAACATCAATAGATTTGTATCGAACACATATGTAATTATTCTAATTGCAAATTAATATTGATTGACTGATTTAAATAAGTGTGGGAGAATGGGTTCATACATAAAACATTCATTACTTATTCAACACGAGAATTCGCCTTTAATTCACTCGATGAAACATGTACATAGTTATTATAATTATTATATGGTTTGTTTGGAAAGTATGGATGCATTGTATGAAAAAATATATGCTGATAAAGGTGGTGAATTTAGATATGACGGCTGAGAGGGAAGTATAGAGTAGTACATATTGTGCAGAACCTCCATAGCGACAAGAGCAGAACGATAATGATGAGGATGATTAAGTGTGCTTATTGATTAAATAAGCATATAGTAATAATACTCATTTAATCCATTCAGACCACAGATATGCTAAAAACATATAGCTTTAAAATCCTTACGTTAATTGCTAATTCAAAGTAAACGCGAATCAAAAGTATTTATTACAACCTCTTATTAGAAAACGTGTCTTGATATTACAACATATGAAACCTTCATCAAATTCTACATGGCTTTCTAATAAGAACTAATTTCCAATAACTAATATCCATGTTAAAGGTACTGTATCAAATGAAATTGAACTTTAATTTGAAGTGAGCAAGGTTGGTTATAGAATGAGTTGGTTACACATATGTCGTGGCGTTAGTTTGCAGTAACACGTGTTCGGAATATGTCAATTCATTATAAACTTTGTGTACCATGCGAGATGATTTGTGACATATTATCAGTATAAAGAGCTATCTGTTTCTGCCTACATTAAAGGGTATTGTCTAGTGAATTCTGAGTAATTGATTAATTTACTGACACAATTAGCATCTCTCAATTGACTATTATTTGTATTATTTTGTTTTTATATTGATGATGGGACATGGGCAGAGGAAGTTGATTTTCCGGAGGAGGGAACGCATAGGCTTAATTATCCTCTTGCTGTGCGTCTCCTCCTCCGAAGATTAAGGGTAGGCAACGCATCTGCAATTGCAAATGTCTATGGGTAGCGGTCGCTTCCCTATTTCAGCGAGTCCAGGTGGCCGCTTGCTCGTTTGTCACTTCTAATATCGTCACTTCTTCTCTATGCAACGAAAAATGGTTAATCCAATCGCTTCCAATTTCCTCATACATGTCAATACTTAAGGAGACTCTAAACTCTTACTCTAAACCAGAAACCGACTTCTAAGGTCGGTTTGGTTAACTTCAGTGACGGAAATGAAAAAAATATTTTTCTCGCCATCATTTCCAATTTCAATTCATCAACAATGACTGCCATTTCTTTTATTGTCTCATCAAATTTTGCATATTTCTCAACTAAAACTTTTTCGTCACCTGAACAAAAAAATTCCCGCTCCCCTAACGCAATTAGGACGTGTCCAAAACAACCGAGACCATTGTTTTTATTGAAATTAATGTTTAAATCAATCAATTGAAACTTCTCCCCCATCTTTCTAATTCTGCTCGACGACGGAACATTTTTCTTCGCCTACCCTCAAACCCCAGAACAATGGAGGATGGTTATTAATATTCTAATATAAAAAAACTAAACAATAGGTGCTGTTAATTTACTCATTACGGATTCATGGGGTGTCCCGAGGGCGGGGTTCGGGAGGGGGTTGATACAATTCCCAAATTCGGAATAATGGAATCCTTTGATACATTTTATGGGTCCAATAAGCGATGAAATATATAACATTCTTTCTATTTTTAACTCGCGGCTTATTTGATGTTTTAGGACTTTTTTTATTATTCATTGTAAAGCGATTATTATGAATTCTGTACATGTATGGAACGTAATATAGGTCCAAATATGAATGAACAAAACCTAAAAGAGACAAGCCTATTATTACACCTACTAAAATTGTTGTCTCCATATAAAATTAGCTTATCGCAAATCATCAAGATTGGCATCAAAATGTAGCATGACGTGAGAAACAAAGCATCGATGAATGTGAAATGCTTTCAATCAACCGCTACCGTAGACAGGGAAACATTCGATATTCCGCGACTATCCGAACGTCAGATTGACGGCCGCATTGACAGCTCGAAATGAGCGCTCGCGCCAAAACGCGCCGCGGCACGCGACCGACACACGAAATGTTCCCGCGCGTTCATACCATTGCGTTCTAAATTCAAATTACTGCATCAAGTTCAATGTTACCATTCTATTTTTAACCATAGACAATCTGATATTTTCTAGAAAGAGTTTCTTTTGCTTTTTATAACCTCAAACAAACACTAGTATTGATTTCTTTTGTAAAAAAAATGTATAATATTATTCCATCAGCTGCTATAGGAAATAAATCATCAATGTCCCGTGCTAAATACAAAAGATACATCTACGAACAAAACAACCGATAATTTTAATACTTTGAATGACAAAAACTCCCTGACCACGTGTCTAGGGGTCAGAACTGGTTCGAACCGGTTCCCAATAAAACTCCATTCAATAGAATGTGTACAACTAAAGTTGATACATTGATTGGTCGTTAATATACTAACGACCTTATGTTTATAAGAATAGAGTCTATATTGTTTGATATTGTCGTATTAGTGACGGTCTTGTGTGGCCGGATTACGCCACCCATTGAGAGATAGACAATAGAAAATTCAGATTGTCCAGCTGTTCCTGAATCGGGACAGATATATTGATAGGATATTTAGACGAGTTACGAATTAGATTACTAAAGTTACTAGAATGAGGTGGTTATAAAGCTAAGCTAAATTAGTAACGCCTAATTGATGAATGATAAACTTCGCTAATTATTTGTCAACTATGAGTTTTGTGTGATTCTGTTGTAGTTAAAAAAATATATAAAACTGGCATACTTGAACTGCTGCATAAACCAGCGTGGTGGCTGAGTCGTATTAATTAAATTGAATATTTCACCCCCCCCCCCAACAGAGGCGTCAAAAGAAATGTCTCGTATAAATTCACATTTTTTTTTTCGGTTTCCTCCACTTCATCTCTGAAGATATCGTTAATATTAATATTTTGACACGGAAACAAACGGTTTTTAATATTCGAGTTATTCATTCCTTTGTTATTATAATGTCCGATACCCTGGAAGAGTCTTTACCCTGAATATTTACCCCTTTGAAAAGCGACGAAACTTATTGGACTCTTCTGTGTTTGAGAACGATTGCAATTGTTTTGCTTTCGGATTTTTATGATGTTGAAAATAGACATATCCGTTACTTATAGGAGTAGGCTTCCATTTAGGGATCACTATTTAAGGTAAGGTAAGGTTCGGCCCATGATGGGCTCCATTTCCCACAACTCCACGACTAGCGCGTATTTTGCGTGAATACACATATCTTTGAATTTCTTCGACGATATGTGCAGGTTAACTATTTAATAAACTTCGCTAAAGAATCGAGAAACTTCAGTATAAAGTCTACCTATGTCATTTTTGTTTTTTAAAAAATATATGTATGAGGCAACCCTACGTGTTCATACATAGTTCATACAAGCGAATGTGTTCGCAAACACAATGTCAACGGCCCGACTGTTATCGATACCGGGTCAAAATTTAACTGTTCCTCAACTAAATTGTCGAACAACGTTTTATCTGGATGAATGTAAACTATTGTCAAAGTTCCGCGAAACAAAATACTATTTCCATTCATTTATAAAAACGGATATGATATTTATATCGATAAATATGCACTTATTAACAGGGCTGTCTCTTACGGCCGAAGTAAACGCCACTTAAAAAATAGACATCGAAAGTATCGAAATTGGTGTTATATCAATTAAGACGTTGTTAATAAAATGACGTTAGAAAGGCCATTAGCATGTATTCACGGCAACGCAAATCTGTCATTTGAGTCTCTAAGCGACTTCGTAATCTCACTAAGGTCCGGATATGGGTTGAGGTTCATTCAAAGTTCTTCGGTTTATGTTGGTGCTTGTTCGACCCATGATGGGGTCCATTTTCCGTAACTCCGCGACTACAGTATTAGTGCTTCGATGTCTTCAGATTGAATTGAGTGGAGTCTTTCGTCCATCAAAAAATGTCACATTCAAAATGGTGTAATAGTGTAGCAATGTGTAGCAAAAGGGACTCACTGTAGCTGTTTAATTCAAAACTTTAGTTTTAATTAGAAAAAAAATATAATAAACTTTGAGAACCAATTATAATCAATATCATTGATATATTTAATAGTGGGTTATATTAATAACAAGCGATAATGCTGATTACACAATTGTTTATATTTAAATTATTTTTTTGGTCAAATCGTCAATTCTCGTATCTAAGCCGACCGAGCTATCGAACATCCGTCATCTGTGCGTAGGAAATGAATTGAATATTATAAAAAAATATATTGGACATACATTAGTGACATTGACAATATTTAACGGTAAGTTTTTTTTTTTGGATTTTTTATTTAAAAAAAAATTATGATTGTCTATATCAAAATAATA
>QDHC01005912.1:39354-65506 GCA_013186455.1 Papilio dardanus tibullus | reverse complement strand
TCGACAGCTAAGTATATTATAAATTGAAAAAAAGATTTCTATTATTTAAACAATTCTAGTAAAGTCATAATCAAGTTTATTAAGAAAAGTCCAAATCAATTTGTCCCTAAAAGATACTGGTTTTCAATAATTATTAAGAGTATAAGGGGAAGGTCTGTACTGTAATACCATTTTATTATTTATTTAAGACTTTTCTCACCTGAGTCGTCAAAAACACTTAAGTATTATATCAAACCTATTTCGAAAAATCTTAAGTATTAAATATATCAAACCTATTTCAATTGAATAGAGTTCATTTTAAAACGTCCAATTGGCGGATTAATTATTGCTAGGTTGGTAAGGATTTGTGTCCGATTTTTAGCGTTAAAAAAAGTTAAAATTGGTTTACTTTTTTGTGGCTTTTGAACTGTATTAACCTTTTTCCTGTCCACATTTTAATGTACAGTACTCTACTAAAGTAATTAATTTATTTTAACTTGCAAAGTATGTGGTACAAATAATCTAAAATCGATTTTCGATCATAATACTATTGTAATAAAGATATTTATCAAGAACTAGCGATCCGCCCCAGCTTCGTACGGATGCAATGCTACATACACTACAGAAAAACTATGAACATTGTATATAACAGCCATACTAACAATAATTGAACCCGTGTGAAGTCGAGGCGTGTCGCTAGTTATACTATATAGTGATATATTAAGACGGAGTTTTTAAAAGAGGCGGTTGGGGTAAAATGGTACACAATTACAGAGGAAAACAAGGCAAGTACTAATGCTAAGACGAATGTTGCGGAAAATCGAAGCCACCCCAACCTCCCCGTCTGCGGGGACGTCTGATTTACGATTTACACCCGACCGGGGATTTCGTAGTTTTTAATTCAATTTTTTAATATATTCCACTTATTCGATGAATATGCATTCTCTTTGAATCTTATAAAAACGAATAAGCATTTCATTACCTAATTTATCTCTACAATTTGTCGACAAAAACTAAATCGTTTATTTTTAGATTAACATAATACGAATTTTAAATATCATATTAAAAAAGTACCAATTTTAATCGTATTAATAATTGTTTTAATATATTTTACTATAATAATTAGTGATATACAGTTCCTTTGATTATTACCACACGTACGTCTTGACAACAAAACTTTCCTCCGAAAACGATTCGACATTTTCCTCCAATTGATAATTCTTCCGCGTCCCCTCCCCTTTTTCCCCCGCGCGCTCGTTCAGAATAATACAATTAATTCCCTTATGCCGGAGATCTATATTTATTTCTTATACATCCCTTATTAAATACCCTTTGTACTAACAGATTTGGATACAATGTTTCAGATAATGTGTGCATTTAAGTGTAGATTTCCACTGCCTTATTACGAATTTGAAATTAGATTATTCAATTTGTTAGGGAAAACATACTATGCCTCTGCCTTATGATTGTTTTCCAATAAAAGCCTGCCCAGTACTAGACCTTCCATAGTATGGTCTTATTTCCCTATTCGCCCATCTCCAGTCACACTCACTAGGCCACTGATCCACCAGGAAAGACCATAGTACTTGTTAAATATAAAATTATCAATTTATACCACGCGCTCTCTATCCATATGTTATATGTGCCCCATTCTTCCGTTCATATTCTGACACTTGAGACTTGTATAATTGCTCTACGGGTTCGAATCCTGTCGTCTTTTGTTATGCACTCGACACCCAGAGTAAAGATTGGACAGATTTCAGTTCGAATCCTACTTTTTATATTTTAAATATATTTTGTGTCAATCAGTAATGGAGCTTGTAATCCAAAATAAGTCTTTAAAATTAATGTTTTTTTATTTATTACATATTTAATAATTGATATGTCTTATTCTTTTCCAGGTAAGAAAGTAACGAGTCTAAAATTAAGCCAACGCAGTAAGTTCCCATCGCATTTCTTACTCAAAGGAAAGATTAATAATAGAAAGTGGTTGTTATACTAAACTGTTCGATTTAACCTATCAATGTTAAGTAGCTAAACAATAGAATCGACATCACTTAACCACTAGATGCTCCTATACTTATAAAAAGATATCGATTATATTTAATACCGACATTAATATTGGTAATCTACAAACGTCAAAATATTACGATCGCGTGCTAAGAGCTATCATTTTTAAACGCTGGCCACTTGTAATCGAACGTCACTAAAGATAAAAAACAATCGAATGACAGTTCATAGATAAAAAAAATATCGAAACTCAATCGGGTTCAATGTTCGTTGTTCTTTGTGTAAAGTGGAATGATTTGTATATTTTGTGTGTGTATTGACTCAAGAACTAGATCTGATTTGAACTTTTTTACCAGAATTTAATCTTATTGAAGAGTTAGTGAGCTTCTGATTTCCCATCTTAAAATCTAATCTTGACTTATAAATATAACATAACATAACATCTATCATTGCATATCATTAAACAAAGAAGTAATTACCCGAGAAAAATTAAAATGAAGCTTAGCTATTGGATATTACAAGTCGTTTCCACTTTCCGAACCATAAACTGTCAATAAAAAGAAAGCGCGAACGCCATCTGCATATTCAAGCCGTTAAAAACATAAAGGAATAGATAGTATTTAGTATGAAAGATTAATAACCCGTTCACTGCCGACTTTTATTGTTTTATTTTAACTTGCCTTGTCGCACTGCACTTGAGTGTTATTCTTTTTAATATTAGATTATTAATTACGCTATTAATAAAACCTAGTAGTTCACTTTATGTATACTATTATAAAGACAAACGAATTGTATTTTTGTATGTATTGAAATAACTACTGGGCCGATTTCAAAAATTCTTGCATCCTTGGAAAGCTACGTTATCCCTGAGTAACATAGGCTATATTATTTAAATCCGTGCTGACGAAGTCGCGAGCAACAGCTAGATTAATACATATTGTAAGAGATAATTATGAAGAAATTGTTCAGAATTTTGCAAACTGTAAAGTCATTTTTATAGTTGACTCAGAGCGTGTTTGTTAATCGATTTCGCATTATTACATGCTGTCATTAATAATTCTAATTAATTACTCGCGGGATAGGGGTGTGGGGTGTCAGGGGGTGCCGGGGGTGCCGGGGGGCGAGCTCATAGAGTCCGCTATTGTCAAACAACGTGTGGGATGATTTATGCGCATTTCCTTTACACGTTCGTCTTAAATTATCATGAAAGGATGCCTCATTGATTTTATGATGACTAACAAATATTTAAGAAGACTGAATAAGCTTAAAGCTTTATTTATTTTGTGCTTTGTTACTTACGGAAAATATATTTCTTTTGTATTGTAGATTTTGTTAACTTTAACAGTGGTAGAGCCCGCTCTAACATCTTGGCACGAATTGTCCGGCTCGCCCGGTGAAATACCACGACCACACAGAAGACACGCGTCGAATGGAAGCTATTCCTGGTTTCGTCCGGTGGAAGAGGTATTATCCTCTTGCTGTGCGTATCCTCCGTAGATTAAGGGTAGGCAACGCATCTGCAATTGCAGAAGTCGATGGGCAGGGGTCGCTTCGGATTTTTATGCGACTCCTAGTGACCACTTGCTCGGGGACCACTTTGTATTATAAAAAAAAACACATATTAAAAATTCGATAGCTAAAATCTCGACATCTGGTATTTACCCCTTTAATATATTTTACATATTTTATAAGAAAGGTCTGCACGTTTTTTGTTACACTTTCTAATTTCGAACGGTAGCCATATTGGAATGATTAATTATATAACATTTATTAGTAAAATTCTGGCTCCGTAGCAGGGAGAGGGTTAGTTTCGCGCGCTTTGTGTGCGCGTGTGTGTGTCAAACATTAATATTTATAACTCATACATAAGTTATGACGCTGTGGAAGATTGATTTAATACTATGTTACGAAATAAATGCTTTTATTTCTAGAAAGAATTGTTTCACAATCAAGGCACTACAATGTTTTTTTTATGTCTTTAAAAATGTCTATCTTTCACACAGACTATAAACCGGGTCCAGACGCTTAGTTTTAAATGTGTGTAGGCAAAATTAAAAACTGTACAGTTCAAATGATCTTATCAAAATGTCATTAAATAAAATTGCACAATAGATGTACAGTTAACAAATCCAAGTCTATAGTCAGTATAAGGCCCTTTTTAAGGCTTTGGAAACTGGGATTTTAAGTCTGTAATCTAACAAATTAAATCTCCTACGGCTGCGACTTGTGTACAAACATGCTACATAGTATTGTTCCTATGTGGGTAGGTAATTAATTTCCTTAACCGCACCTACACAAAAAACAAGTTAGGAATAAATCGTAAATTACCCTGCAGACTGTATCATAAGCTAATTCTAGCCTAAAATACAGTCGATTCGTTGAAACAAGAGATAGCTATCTTTAATTGCATTGCCGAAAAACGGGTAGGTAGGAACGAGAGACTTCCGTGATTAAAGCAAGGTTCGAATCACGCGAACGGGGATAAATGTTTTCCAACGCCTGCCTCGAACAATGTTAGGAATCTTAACAATTATATCCAATTTGTAAAACACAAATAGTAACTTAAAAAAGCTTATATATCAAATACTAAAATGTAATTCGGGAATAATGTAGCTTTCTAACGGTGAAATAATTTTTGAAATCGGCCCAATAGTTCTTGAGTTATTTCAATACGTACAGAAATCTTACTCCTTTATAATATTAAGTATAGAAAACTATACTATTCGTTAATATATGGTTAATACTTCAAGCCTAGAAATAATATGATTTTGTATGTAAATACAATTATAAAAGTACCCTAACAACGAAATCTATTTTGTCAAGTGTGTCACCAATTCCTACCCACGAGTGTCGAAGCGTTTTACTCAGTCACTTAAAAAGGACCAAGCGGTTTTGATTCCATTTTTTTTTGTTCTAAATGCACCTTGTAAATTAACAGCCAGTGTTGACTGGCGCTAGTATCGCATGTCATTTACTAATAAAGCAAAGTTTTCGTCTTCGCCTTGTTGCCAATTACTTTTGTTTGCTGACGCTCTTTTAGTTATTTGCATTATGTTGGTAATGGTGTGACGTCAATACTTTTTTAAAGTACTAGCTGCCACGACTACGTAAGCACGGAATTTTAAAAAAAAACTTGATAAGTAACCTATGTGTTCTATAAGTATCTGTGGCTTTCATCATTTTCCAGTTACCCGTTATGGAGATAACTTCTAAGAAACATCCTTCTAAACTATCGCATTTATATTTTGGCAATAGTTGGCACGTCTGGCAGTACAGTAATCTTACTAACGCCGTGCCAACACACTACATTTATATTTACTTAAGCAAAAACTCATCAACATATCTCTCAATAGGACCAAGAGTCCTGCATCAGATATAATCGTACCCTTCTTGCAATATTTTAAAATCAACCCCTTTCTGTCACCCCTGGCCGCGAGATCAATCGATGTCCACCCCTATTATTTACCGATTCGCTTTATGTACGACAAAATGTTATTTTACACCCTACTTATATTGAACATGTCCTTGTAAATGTCAATAGTAAATATACACAGATATTTACATGATTAGCTATTACAGTTCATACTTTTGGAACATCCTGTATAGCTACCAACCATAGTTCTAATTTGTAGGAGCCAAAGAGAAAAACTTCGACGCACGAAACCGTTTAAATGTTTAGTAGATTTTTATTGTGCCTCATTTATATATCAAATTTAATTTTTAAAAGACGTAGATGTTAATCCTAAATGCATTATGTCAAATCTTAATTATACCAAACTTTCGAAGACTAGTCCGCAACTCTGTCCGTGTAGGATTAAAAGAAACATAGTAAGTAGTCTCTCCTATTTCTACGTTAAATAAATGGTTGCTAAAAATTAGATTAAAACATCTGCAGAGCCAATCGAATAGGATACGACAGTCACCCACTTATGTGTCTCAAAAGTTGACCCCCTCGCGAACACACACATACGCACTTTCGATAGGGTTCAATCGAGACTGATTTTTGAACGCCCTCATCTCGAAATTTTAGTCCCCAGAGTTTAAACCCTTGCTAGCAAGATACATTGTCGTTGAATTATATATAAAGTCAAAATTACAACCCCCAGTAAACAAACCACTCGGTTTTACTAACGATTCGGGTTTAAAAATATTTTAAAATTCATATTTCTTTCTTTTTAATATCGACTCTACATATTTTAACTAAACTATTTCATAAGAAAACTTGAGGTTTTTGTCAAATTTGACCAAAAAATAGCTTAAGAAATTAACTACCGACTGATAAAAAAGTTATAACAAATTTTTCGAAGTTTTAATTTGAAACTATTATTCAATATTTACTATAGGAAGCATAAATAAATAAAAAGTGTTTATTTGTCAATTTTAATTAAACAATTTTCCAAAATACATCAATTTTATTTTCAACAAATGTAAGCATTTAATACAAAGTAACTAAATCGTTTGAAGTCACAGTGTTCCTCAAAACGACGAATACTCCAAAAACGTGCGTCAACACAAACAATGTGCTAACGAATTTCGAAGACAACAATCACCCACAAAGCGATCCATAGACGACGCAAGCATCCCTCTATAGTCTGAAATAAAAAACAAAGGCATTTCAGGCACGCAATACCTCAAACGAATCGAATATATACACAGTTATAATCACGCCGGTCGGTCTCAGTAATAACCCTTTCCTATAGAATTAACCCTTTCGGAATAGCAAGGTGAACAACCCTGTTAAAAAGGGCCCTTCTTACCACGTCATTTAAGTTTAAAGATTAAAGCGTTTTCACGCTTCTTCTCTTCTAATTTTTATAGACTCTATTCTACAATGGATACATTAATTTAATAGATACTACTAAAAAAAATATTTTTTTCTCTGTGTTAAGATTTTCGGTTTTGTATTATTCCTGTAAATTTCAACAGATATCAAACAGAAAAAAAAACAATTTCAGGAATTAGGAACTGGTTAAAATACAAGGAATAGACGTCTTTGTTTCGTTTGTTCCAGTTAATAACGATTTTATTTATGCATTTACGAAAAAACTACAAACGATGTATTATTTTTTGTGAATAAAATCGCTTTCGCCTGTAACGTAGGGCACAGGTTATCGCGTTATCCGCGGGGCGACACGACGCGTGGATTCGAATATTCATATCGCAATATTTTTTGCACGTAAAAGAATCGTTTAAAAATCTGGATCGAGTCAAAAAAAAATGTAGAAAAACTTTCATTAGTTCGACTGCGGGAAATATTTTAATTAATATTGCCATATATCAAAACGTTTTTCATTGTACGATAAAGACTTTTCCACGTATAATAATAACTTTTTTAATTAATTAAAACATTGATCAATTACTTACTAAAGGTATTTTATGTAAACGTGAATTTAGTGACTTAAATTTTTCCCGATCTTGCGAAAAACTGTCAACCAAAATGACAGTTATCGGTCAAGATGTCAAATGCTAACAATAGGATTGGACGTAAAACTTCTGTCATCATTTAAAAAAAACGTGGGAATCACCCTCTCAGTTTGACCCACTTTTAGAAAAACACCAAAAATCATATTAGTGTAATATTAAATTCTAGAAATTGTAACACCCCTTATACGAAATGACAACTCGAAATGACATCTCGACATTTGACTTTGACAATCAATTAATGATGCTGACATCTAGTGGCGGCGCCATTTTCAAAACCTTGCCAATTCGATTTTAAGAAATGTCAATCAAATTAAAGTGTCTATTTGTGTATATTTTTTCCTCAAAATTACTCAATCTACTAAAATAATTACCTAAATATAAAGACATTCGATATTAAAATCTGCCAAAACCAAAGACAATACCGCATTTCCAATTTTAATAACCTCAAACAAAAAACATAATTATGGTAAAATCGAAATAATTGGAAGTCGTGAAGCAAAGACGTTCTGCGTATGATAGGCGAGCGGGCAGGCAAATTAATTCGGCTCTCGGCCCGAACAAAAAACAAACGTTTCGCACAAAACAATAAGACGCGAGTTTTATGAAAGGAAACCTCACATCCTCGCTGAATATCGCCATTAATTTTGTCAGCCATTGCTCATTCACTGAACATTATCTAAGAATTTCTTTAGAAAACAAAAAAGAAGCACCAAATAAAATCAATTAATTTTAGTCTTGTTTATTACGGCTGTCAAAGCGTTAAGAAAAAAAATGTTTGTGTCTTTAAATAATAAAAGATAGTAAAGGCATATTAAAATTAAAATTTAAGTTATTCAAAGAATTAATCAACATCCTGTATAATCTTAAACAGTACAGAAGCTCTCAAACTCGAGGTGCACACAAATTTTAACGAAACTCATGAATATTTATAAACTAAATGTGTATATTATTTGATATTTGTGTGTGTGAGGTGGGGGGTTGGTCTTAATAACAGATATTCAATCAAAATCAACCCCTTTCCCCGTCCGATATCTTCGTCCATGTCTCCCCTTTGCGTTTTATAACGCTCTATATAACTGATGTATCGAATTTTAGGTTAGATTTTTGCATTCATATCATTTATCTATCTAGCTTTTTTTAATTAAACATTAGCAAGTTAATACAAATTACAAACTATTTCCTTTAACTATACCAATTTAGTTCTAAGTTTGTGCTAGAAAACACAAAAGAATCGAATTTAATTGTGGAAATACGTGGTCAAAAGTCCATTTATCCATCAAACCTGCATAAGCGAGAAGCTTCTATAACCGAGTCAAATATCGCGGTCCTTGTATAATATTTATGCATATTTAAATAACTATTAAATAATAACAACGTGTTAAAAACTTCGAAGTAAACTTAAGTAAATTACCGTTTATGAATCTAGGTCATTTAATTATAAAGCTGCAGTCATTTGTAAGCCCTAATAAGTCTAGAACTAGTTTTGTAAAACACTAATACCTAGGTTTTAACCTACACGATGCATTACAACATTAACTTAAAGCCTTTTAAGTTGACAGAATAATTAACAACGACGACACTTTAAGTTTAAACACTATCATAGTTTTTTTTTAATTAGAAACCCGCCCTTACTTCGCACGCTTCTTCTCATAGTAGCAAGCTTTATTATATTTCAATTTATAATAACAACTTAAACTTCATTTTACCTCAAAACAAATGAAAATCTAAAATTATTTTTATTCCGTACGTTATTTTACACACATATCTAATTGTAATTATTGTAATTAAAGTTATTAATCAATCTCACTGCGAAACTGCGTAAATAGGAACGTGTCACAAAACAAAACGCATTAGATTTTTTAAACCAATAGTTTCTCAAACGACTTTGAGTCCTTTTAAATGCAAATAGCATCTGAACACAAAAGTTTGAACCCGGCAATCTTCGAAGCCATTCATCTATAATCATAGAGAGTTTGTATGGCTTTATTATTTAAAATAATAACTCCACGGTAGTAACTTTGTACCTATAAAAGTCTCACATAACCCTTTTATTCTTATAGGGTAAGTAGATGGAATAAATAAGTCTCCAATTGGGTGAAATTAGTAACCAAATGCAACCAATGGTAAAAATATTAGAGAAGCAAGTAGCAGTCAAGACATCAATACTAGTTTTAATCGACCCTAATGTCAATTTGTGATCTCTCTAGTCATATTGTGAACTAATTGAAACTTTAGATAGTATCTTAAATTTTAATATAATTTATTCGTGTGAGTACAATAATATTAATTTTCCACATCGATAGATAACTTGCAATTAAAACCCTCGTATCACCAATTCAGCAAATTTGGCAAAACAAAAGGCCAGACGATAAAAAAATACATATAATATTTCGTATAACGGAACGTTTAGACGGTATCGTAGTCGTACGTGAAACGGAACGGTCGTGTAAATCTTCTATACGTTTGTGTGGGTTAGTCTGGACCTAACTCCGAGCCATGTTTATGTATAGATATTTAAAATATTCCCTTTAATGGGAATGATAATTTTGTTTGCAATCCAAAGACCGGCATGGTCAACAAAAAAGTATGAATTATTTTATCGCAATTAATATGCAATTTAGTTTAAATATAATTATTGAAAAGTCGATTAATGTTTTTCGAAAACTTGCATCCGTCATTTATTCGTGTTTTATTTTGTTTTTAATGGTCAAAAATGTAATAAAAACACTGGCATGTGATAATGTTTTTATTTTTTCTTTTATCAAAAGAAAGCTAAACGTCAAAAAAACATTCGATATTCAAAAGCAGCGACACATGACGACACGCTGTCGGCAAACTTTTTCCGTTCCGAGTACAGTCGGAAAGTTAGTAAGCTTTGTTCGTCGCAATCAGTGTTTTGTAAGGATGCACTGTTCTGCCGACCGTACCGCGATCTCACGACCGCTTTGATTCCAACTTTTAAGCGTGTATTTTGACGTTCAATATTGCATTTCCTTGTATTTTATATTAGTTTAGTTTCTAACTAATGTCTAACTTAGTATGGAATCAGGAAATTCGTTTGTGTTCATAATTTGTTTACTTCATCTATCATATGCGTTTTGTAAAGGCATAGCACTAGCTGTCGCCGGCGAATCCGTTCAGCCGATCTGAAAATACTTTCAAACCAACATCCACCCAAACTTTTACATTTATAATATTTAGTAATATTAGAGTAATAATTGAATACCATTAAGGTTCATTGGAAAGGAACTTCTAAAGGTTTTAAAATTTTGAAACAGCGGTATTGTTTGAAATCATACACCTAAAATATTGCAGTTGGATTTCCCGCAGTATCTCTAATTGTACCTTGATTATTAAAAAAAATAACTCAACTGCAGTTTTCAAATATGAACCAGGTCATATCGACTTATTTCGAATTTTCCCTCCACATCGACGAACAGCATTATTAAAAATCTTTTTTTCGCGTAAAAAATTTTAAAAATATAAAAATGTCACCGTTTATTACTCGTAATACAAAAATGTAACAGCGTTCGTATCGTACCAATAACACTCAGTTTGTAGTTATTCCCATTGTATTTGATCTCACCCTACACAAGCGCCCCTCCGTGAAAAAATAATAAATTATTTTAGTTAGTATGCAAATAAGCCGGTACCGATATTTTAAGCACACCCCATTGGGATGTATTTTTTATCTATCCTTTATGGCTCGGAAGAAGCTTGTTTTGTGTTCGATTTTTAAATTTCAATGATGCCAACTTTTTAATAACGGATATAATTGTCACCGGCCAGCATTCAAACTATTACGGATAAAAAATACACATTTGAATAATAATTTCGATACTTTTTGGTGAATATTTTAACCAAATGAGTGATGGTGTAGCATTTGTATTTATTAATTATCACGCTAATAAATTATTTATTTTTAACCTAAAAAAATTAGTGCAGTTTTCGAATATATTTCGTGTAGGGCTGTCAAATTCTATTTCGCTACGAATTTTAGACATGTCCGATTCTCGCGGACCCCTTAACATTAATCTAGATCTTAAATGTGTGCACCCCTGTGTGCGTTGGGGCAATGATATTTAATTCGAAGGGTAGAATTTCTCATCGATTTTAATTTTATGCGCGCATCCCGTCTCGGTTCTGTATTTGTTTTTTATGTAAATACAGAAGCGATCTCTTGCATACGAGAGCCGTCCATTTTGCGGTCTCGTCTTTTTCCTATATTAACCGAACGTGTTTTGTGTTTAGTCGAAATTGATAACTGGCGAGTGGCGACGCCATGTTTTCTTTTATTTATATTTAAACAAAGAATTTGATTATTAACGTTGTTATTATCTTTACTTTTGTGATTTCTATTTTAACTTACATTGAAATCTATCCATATTCCTACAACGATTCCGATTAGAAGCGATAGTTTTAGGTGAGGTTATAATTTAGTTTTTTTATTTTGAAATTAGAACAACACAAGACTGTACTTCTCGAAACATATAGGTCAAAACAATTCACATTTATTTATATGATTATTTCCGTTGTATTACAATGACGTATACAAATATATCAATATCTCACCCCTTAATTTGGTAGCCGCAAAATTAATATAGCCGAGAGCGAAGGCAAAAATCATTATATTTTATGAGCGGACAAAATAAATGGCGCTTATACGTCGCTGCCGGAAAGTTTATATTCAAATTGGAGTCTGTGCGTCCGTCCATCTCCAAGGATCAATTTACATATTTTCACAGGTTTCCATGATTACGTTTAACGTTCACTAGGACTACCTGATCACTCCCTTTACATAGATTGATATAACTTTTCTATTTATATTTTAAAACGAGCAAACGAGCAAGCGGACACCTGTATTTGCTGAAATAGTAATAGGACCGCTGCCCATAGACATCTGCAATTGTAGATGCGTTGCCTACCATTAATCTACGGAGGAAATGTAGAGCAAGAGGATATTTCATCTTCCTATGCGTCCCCTCCCCCGCCGTATCCACTTACCCTTCCCATCATTTTGTTATAACTTATTGGTATTTATTGATTGAAATTCGTCATTTTGATTATTAGATTATAAGAAGATTAGATGTCTTAACACTCTCAATGCTACCGATCCTAAAGTTCACTTCAACAAGTACCGTTGGCATTGCATGTGTTTTATAGAAAATCATTTTTTTTCGGTTGAGTTTAGAGTCATTGTCGAACAGAATAACTATTGCAATATTTTATGTAAAATTTAATTATCGATTGAAAGAAATAAAAAAATCGTTTCCTGCCATCAACGTATCAAGTTGCGAGAAATCATTAAACATACATCTCATGCCAAATGTCAACCGAAAACATCGAAGCCGATAATGGCAATGTTAATGTATTTTTTGTTTGATCCGCGTACTGGCAACCCTTTGAGGCGTTCGCAGCGCCACCATAAACAAAACTCGAACATTTTTAATTACAATTTCGCGGGCTGTTGGCGGGCGAATAATTTTCTTCGACATACACAGTTTTCTAATTACACGTGTGCTTCTAACAATGAAAATTCCAATTAATTCCTTCGAAATGACGAACTAAATAATGAGTACAATTCGGCCGCGAGACAAAGAGACTCACAAACACACTCCTATTGTCAAACCGCACGAGGAATACGAAAATATAACAAAAACCCCCAATATGAAGCTCAATATTTAGTACAATGTTATTATTCAAATATATTAATTAATGTAGCAAATTTACCTTTGAGTTTAATATCCCAAAACACAATAATCATTTGTAAAGTTTTTAAGTGGTTTTAATAATCAATTAAGTCTATAAATATCTCTATTTTAACCCAAAGTACATTTGCTACGAAGCGATTCTATAGCGAACGTGAAAATTGTATGAAACTGACTATGACGTTCGATATCTCACACGTGACACATGACTTATCGAATATCAATGTCAGTTTCATATTTTTAACATTCGCAGTAGAATCGCTTCGTAGCAAATGTAATTTGTGTAGTATTTATATCGAAAAATAAACATGTCGAAAATACCACAAACAAAAGCAACTAGCAAATATGCAATTAACTGCAAAACTATCCAAAAACAACAATTTCTAACTTAAATGAAAATACTAAAATCAATTCGTAGACTAGAAATAAACGCATTAATATTACAAAATTTGATTATGCTATAAAAGATGGCCGTCCATAAAACTCTCCTAGTTGCTATAGTGCAACTCTCAGTGTACGAATTAGGAACCCTTTTGATCGCACCCCCCTCGCTCGCCCGACATTCATTTTCATAATAAAATCGTAACAAACGTGGCAGGTAACAAAATATGGAGACCGAATCGAATATGAAAAGCTTTTAATGCAACAACTTGAATAGATAAGGATGTTACCTCTTTGGACTTAGTCTTTACATAAAAAATAATAATTTAAACTCATTTTTTTTGTTATAAATTTTAATAAGATTGACATCCCATCTTCGATGGATTTCAGAGCCGCCCTTCAATGTGCATGTATATCTATATCTTCTCTAAAAATATATACACAAGTTTTATTTCTAAAGACCCGAGTATCTGTTCTAACTCTGAGCCCTCTCCCACAATACCATATAATTTACCTATTATTAAAGTGACCCTTAGTTTAGTTTTAGTACACTAAACATTCACTAAGTGATGTTTAAGTAACCATCAAAACACTATGAGTACTACATATTTCACGTGGTTGTCAGAAGGCTGTTCTTCGCGCGTATGTAAATTAAAAGTACCAGGAGTTCATGAGTTATTAGTTATGTTTTTAGGTATTGTGTAGGAACTGAATGTATTGTATTGTCTTAAGCCTTATCCACAACACCCAGCTCTGTAGGAAACCCCAATCAATCTGCCTGTGTGAGATAAATGCTTCTAAAATATAACTATTGTTATGAATAGGAAACCGTTCGGATTTATTCATTTGTCTATTGTCTGTCTATTTCGTTTGCCTTTATATGAATACGATTTTCGTGCTATTTATATAAGTTTAATAATCTTATGATTTTTACAGTTATTGTACCATACTATATTAATTTGTAAAATCTTATCTACATTTGTATATCTTTGAAATCTACAGAATGGATTTTCGTGCATTTTTAACTGATTGAGTTATTAAGAAAAACATTTCTATGACAATAAATTATTACGGTTTTTGTATATTGCAAATTATTAAAATATTCTGTTGACGAATAAGTTCCATAAGACGACAGAAAATGATACAAGTTTCTTATGAGTAAAACCAGGGCGTGTCTCTTGTTTAATTATGAAATTAATTTTACACTTCGAATTTCAATATCTCTGTAATACGCTCCACGGAAGCGTTCCGTTTCACGTTATTCGACAAACGAACAATAAATTTAACGACGAATGCCGATAAGAATCGACTCCAACCGACGCAATTTTCATAGATATAGCTCAATTAACAATTGGTTTCAATCGTGAAGACGTTCTGGGTATAATAAAGTGCCCCCCCCACTGGGGGGTGGCAATCTTATTTCTATTTGGAATATTGCGGTGTCAATTCTCATATTGAAATGAAAACGCGAATGTGAAATCTGTTTTCGCGCACACAAAGCATTTTCTAGTGCCTATTAAACTTTATCATGTTCGGTAACTTATTTATTACCATATTTAAACCAACTTATTTTATCTTAATAATACGAAAGCTTGGATCTATGGATTTTGTTCGAAGGTATCTACAGAACGGCTGATCATCTGTAAAACATAGTCTGGAAGGCAAATTACTAAGATTTTTTTTATAATTCCGAGCGGACGGAGTCGCTAGCAAAAGCTAGTGTTGTAATTTAAAAAACTCAATGTTCAAGTTATTCTTTACAATAATCCCAAATATAACCTCAACCCCAAACATTAAAAAACAAACAATTCAAAATAAAAAACACCAATAAACTAAAACGGAACGTCACAATTTGCAACACATTGTGCTAATCTCATTCAACTCAATTGTGGTACCGTCAGCATATAAAAAATATTGGAAAAAAAACCGCCACCCCACAGTAATATCAATCAATCAATAATCCACAATACTAAGGCGTGATCAACAGATCATTGGTTAAAAGCCCTTTTTTTTGTCCCCCTTGATCGAATCAATGATTAGCGATCGGTTACGGCTCACTGTTTTGATTGGGCCCGTGATTTATTACTATTGAACTGTTTTTCAACACTTTATGTAATTTAATTTAAACGGTTTAGATTTGTAACTATTTTAAAGTGTTTTGTGATTGAAAAAACGGTCCCTTTAAATTTTTATTTTACACAAACTTATACTTATAACTCGTGGAAAAAGTTTTATGGTTTTTTTTTAATTTGTTCATCCATACTTAATATTATAAAGAGAGAAACTTTGTATTTTTGTTTGTATTGAAATAACTCAAGAACTAATGGACCGATTTCAAAAATTCTTTCACCATTAGAGGGCTATATTATCCCCGAGTAACATAAGCTATATTATTTAATTCCACGCGGACGAAGTCACGAACAACAGCTAGTTCTTAAATAAAGTTTTAAAGTTAATCCTTTTTTGTATTTTATATGATTATGATTGAATTTCGTCCGAAACGTCGAAGACTTAAGTCTCATAAGATTTTAAACTCCATCAAGCAACGTAAGACGCATACGTACTTAATTAAACTCGGCAAATACAATGAAAGTGCCACATTGATATCTATAGCACTTCCCGGAGCCGGGGGAGACTGGGGTAGATAGGAATCGTATGTTTTCGGATTAATTCGTTCGTAAAATCGTCTCCGCCGATAAGAATGGCAACTGCTGTGTACTAATTGAATCTACAATTGCGTCGGGATGTCTGATTTCATTAGGTGGCTGTGTGTGAGTGTGCTTGCGAGGGGGGAAACACGTATTGAGATGTCGCCACCCCCAATGTCGGTAAGAAAAACTGTTTGTGAAGCGTTAAGAATACATTCATTAATTAATATGAATGACAATACCTACTTGAAGATTCTTAATTACATTTTATATTTTTACTAAAGTCTAATTGGCGTATGCCTATAAAATATACTAATATTTTTTACGAAAACTAAATCAAATTGTTGTTTATAGTTCTTTAACTATTAAACATTCCACCTGACTTACTCTCTAAATATTACAATCTTTGTCCCAAACATTTCTAATTCAACAACCCCTTTTAAGTTAGTAGAAACGTATTTTCGAATTAAGAAGAACATAAAATGAAATCAATAATTCCATTCGGATATTCGTAAGACACGAAGTTTCTTCAAAACAACACGACGGGGGCGAAAATGTGTATTGTTTCAGAATAATGGTATTTATACGCTACATTGGTTTCAAGGGAAATCACTCTGAGAATCGTCCATAACGTCTGTAGCAGGCGCTGCGAGCTCTCGGCGACGAACAGACGGACCGATGTACGCAGCGCTCATCTTTTACGACGTTTTACTATCGAAGACGTTTGCCGAATTCGATATTACTTAAGCTCGTATTGAAATTTCAAGGGAACGGGTGGAGGCGTCGAAGATTTGGTGGAATATTAAACATTCACGTTTATTAGTTTGTCCTCCACGAGGCGGGTATTTGGTAGTCTAAGCGGGGTAGTTTCTTCGGGAACTCGGAAAGTGTGTTAACGAGTGCCCCGGATTGATGTATAATTTGTTTTGCTAATGGGGATTACACAGAGCCGATTTAAATGACGACTTCTAAGAAAAAGAACACCTTACTTGAAGTTACTTCTAGTGAATACGAATTTTAGAACTGTATAATAAATGACGAGTAATTTTCGACGTGTTGCATATTAATAATTGGATTCATTACCGAAAATGAATAACGTATTTACTAACAGTAATATACTTTGCCATGTTCTACGCGTAAAGCCTATACTCGTACGTACAAAATGAATCACCGAAATTACCCTAACCTTGCTTTGAATGAAAAATGAAAGTATAAACGTACGAACAGCGATATTAGAAAAGGCGCCGTACATTCTTGCATTACCAGCTAATGGAAAAAACAAGAGAAAAAGCATCGCCTCAAACAGCGAAGTCAGTCGAGTATACAAAGTCGATACACTGGAGGAGCTTCGGAGGAAAGAGCTGGAAGAAAATTGGTATCGTATGATCTGCTTTTTATACAGATAAGTAAAGGGTCCCCACAAAGGCGGCTATCGGAAGGAAAACGAAAGGGTAATGCGGGCGTAAGACGCGCATCGTCACACACGGCCTAATCACGTCCCCCTTCTCCCCACGACGTCACTCCGCCACCCCAACTTTTGCATATTGCCCAAATTGCCCCGCGCTTCCCCAGCGAGGGCGAACATTTTTGCTGGCGGCTTCTTTACACGATTTACCATCGCGTCATCGGACAACATTCGATTTTGTATTCTCCGTCTTAAATAATAAAGCACTCTTATTGTTTTCACACATGTCTTGTCATACTCCACTCATTACGATTTTTGCTCTCGAATCAACAATTGTCATTGTATTTTACCCTTTAATCCGTTGCGATAAGGTCGCAGCTCATCCGTTTAGACTTCAATGACATTTGAGGGATGTTTCTTAATTGTAGAGTGCTCTGTTGGTATTGATTTTTTAATGTATCTGGTACATGCGAAACTAGAAATTAATGTTAATGTCCGAAGTGACGCTCGAAGTGTTTTTAGAGAATTTTAATGTGAAAATGTTAGTCATCGTTGGTCATGTATAATTAGTTTTGTGGAAATGACAACGGTACATTAATATGTTTAAATACAGAGTCGGGAGATAAGAGATCACCGACGTAAATAGCATCGGAAAGGACAAGGCTTTTGATAAAAGATACCGGAGGAGATACGAGTTCTGATTGTGACTTGATTTACGCGAACTTCGGCGTTCGAAGTGAATCTTTGATCAAACAGGATATTAAGGAAATATGGGACAATATGTTAACAGGAGTTTAACCAAAACATAGAGCAAAGACCATCTGAGAAATGTCAAGGACTAAACAACGTAAAGGGACTAAGATGTTTCCTAATTTTTTCTTTCTGGTCCTTTCCGAATACTTTGTCTTGCAAAGTCCTTTTACTGCAAGACTGTAACTCTTAGTTACGTACTTAGTAACAGTTATCATTTAACATCATTTAAATGATTTGTTCGTAACCATAAAATGTCGCGAAGTGGACACGTTTTTTTGCAAAACTTCGCGATCATCCGACAGATCGCCACAATCTACATCTTGAATTATGATAATCGTCGTTACTCAGGTCTCGTATTAAATGGATTTCTAGAAATCGCTAACCCACTTTGAAGACGCGGTCGTGGTAATTAGTGTCAATTTTATTTATAATTACGCACCGACCGAGAGGGAATTCGTATGAGGGAAAAAATTATGCGCTTCACTTGGAGATACGAAATATGCGAGTGTCGACATATTTAAGCATCTGAAATGACGTTTCTAGAAGCCCCCCATTACTCTATGTCCGTGCACTAACGAGTCATTATAAGGTGGGTAAAAAATAGGCTCGTGCTGCAATTTTGTACTATACATTTATAGACGCATTACAAGACATGGCCGACCATTTAGAATGCCTATGTTCCGGTTTTGATGTATTTACGAGTAGCTAGAACTTATTTTAATATACCATCTTTTACACGTGCAATGCCACTTTTATATTATAAAAGGTAACTATGGCGTAGTCTTTAATAATTACCTAAGTTCATCCATTTCTGTCAGTCTATGGTTACCGTTATCTATATTTCTATTACAAGAATCTGCCAAACTTACTTAATTTTCCTACTCTAGTGTACTCTATCTTCTTCTTTAATTTTAAGGTTTTCAACCCTGTCGGTGGACTCCTTTACAACTCTCTGTCCTGTGCCAACTTCTTGACCTTCTAATACGATATGACGTCCACTTTTTTTTTATTTGGTCTATATAACTTACCCTCTATATATGCCTTGACACTAATGAAATTTTAATAAGCACTAAAATCTATCACAAAAATTCTATAAGGCAATAAACACGACAGAGTCGACGGATCATAGATATAAATATATCGATATTCTAAACTAATATGTATGCAGATCATGATTATGTTGCATACGAAATGGCCGTGTAAGACGACACTTAGCATGCAATTAGTGGCTCATTACTGGTGACTATAATTGACTTCACTCGTCTATGTGAATACAATAGCGTAGGGGGCTTGCGGGTAGGGGGGACTAGGAAGCCTTTGTAGGTTAGAATCGGTTATACATGTTATGTTGTTTGTATTTATTTTAAACTAGCTGCTGTTCGCGACATCCTCTATGCGGGATAAAAAAATATAGCCTATGTTACTCGGTGATAATGTAGCTTTCTAACAGTGGAAGAATTTTTGAAATCTCCATAGTAGTTTTTGAGTTATTGCAATACATACGAAAATACAATACCTCTTTATAATGATATACTAATCTTTACAATAAACTTTAGAAATAAACAATTATTTTTTCATTTAGTAACTGCATTTACGAAAATTAGCTATTTTAGGGTTAATTATATTCCTTGTCGATTCTAGTAGATTCCTAGCTCTACGTTCGGTCCCCCTGCCTGCTCTTTATTTGCTCAACTCCTTAATGCTTTATTTCGTCTATTTGTTTAGTCTAATTAGAAAACTCCGCATCGGCTAATGGTTAATATTGAATTTTGTCTCTTTTTGCTTCCAACTCTATTGATATCTACTTCTGTCCCACTCTAACTTATCATTTGCTTGAATTGCTGATTAGTCATCAGTTTTCAAGCTTTATTTTGCTTTAAAATTCTCCACTTGATATCATTAATAAGTTAAAAATTAAATAGTTTAAAAACCTATTAAAGACGAGCTGTCGCCGGCGATTACGTTCTCGGATAACTTAAAAAACTTAGTAGCCTATGTTTTCTTCCAGACAATGTAACTGTTCAAAATATCATCGAGATTTGTTCAGCCTTGGAGATACCATACGTTCATACAAAGTTTTGCATTTATTATATTAAGCCGTGTATCGCTCAGTTTTCACTGTACAGTGTGATAACGCGGTTAAAACTGACGTATGTTGGTAAAACTGACAACCGTACACTTCGACTGTGTTGTTCAAATTGACGTGTGAACGACAATTTTAACTGCACAGTTAAAACTGAACTGTTAATAAAATGATCGTCTGTAGCCAGCTTTAGTAAGTTTACTATCGTAATTAGATTAATACGTTTGCTGTTTTATTTGTAAAGATTCTATATTCAATTTCAAGATTTATAACTGTTTTACAAATTAGGTTTATTACAAAGAGGAGAGCATCCGTAGTGTCCTGTGACATCGCTTGTTATTCCATCAATCTCCGGTACCCACTTAACATCGGGAAACAAAACTCTATAACGAAACTCCGTCTTTCTGCTATAAGAATCCATCAACCAAGACTCGAATTACCGTCAATTGTTAATATCAAATCGGGATTTACATACTTATATCAGACTAGCTGTTGTGCGCGACTTCGTCCGCGTGGAATTAAATAATATAGCCTATGTTATTCGGGGATAAACTAGCTTTGTAATGGTGAAAGATTTTTTCAAATCGGCCCAGTAGTTCTTGAGTTATTTTTATACAAAAAAAAATACAAAGTTTCTCTCTTTATAATATTAGTAAAGACATACATATATAGAAATAACTCATAAACTACTGAGCCGATTTCAAAAATTATTTCGCCATTAGAAAGCCACATTATCCCCGAGTAACATAGGCTATATTTTTTTATTCCAAGCGGACAAATTCGCGAACAACAGCCAGTTAAACTAAAAAAAGTGAATTTTACATCGATCTCACGTCATTGTCTTGCAGCAGTTAGAATTCTTATCTAAAATTAACCAGAAATTTTCGATAGTAAAGAGAATGATAAATACGAGCACAATACTAAATTAAAATAATTATCTAGATTGCATTCGACCGAACGCGAGGCCAAAATGGCGGACGTTATCTTTGATTATAGAAAAACGGACTAGGCAAAGAGCATCCGTTGCACTAAATTGCCCCGAATTTCGCTGGGGGTGAAATAAAAATGATATTATAACAATGCTTATCCTCATGACTCGTACAAGTGAAACGTATTTATAAAAACATCCTTAAACGCACACAAAACGACCACACAATCGGCTAAGTTTAGAACTGATTAAATTTAAACAAAAAACACAGCTTAACTCACGTTCATTTCAGTATAGGTACCTGATTACCCTGAAGAGATAGTACCTGATTACCTATTAGAACTGATTGTACTTTTTCTGACAAAGAAATGCGATTTACAAGTCCTGTCTTTTAATAGTCAAAGTGCGACATCGAGTATTCTTTAACGCGATGTTGCGATTTGGTCAGCTGTTTTATTCTTTTGCGAAACAAATTGTATTAATTCACGAAATTTCCGTTTATTTCTGTATACATGTATTGCAATCATAAATTCTCACTGTTTTGTTATTTAACTGTCTTTATTTAAAGTTTTAGTACAGTCGAACCTGTATAAGAGTCCAAGGCATCGCGATATTTATCCCACTTATTGAGGTTTCTCTTTAATCCGAGTTTCTCGCTTATGGAGGTTTCTCACTTATCTAGTTTCGACTGTGTTTTTTATTTGAAAATACTAAAGCGTACTATAGACGGTAATAAGCGCTATTTTTAACGTAACTTTACATTGTCCATGATCATCAGTTTTAAACATATTATAAAGAGAGAAACTTTGTATTTTTGTTTGTATTGAAATAACTCAAGAACTACTGGGCCGATTTCAAAAATTCTTTCACCATTAGAAAGCTAAATTATCCCCGAGTAACATAGGCTATATTATTTATAACCATGTAGACGAAGTCGCGCACAACAGCTAGTCATTATATAAACTAGTTAAAGAAGACATTTTTATAATTTAATTTTTGAAAATTTATTCCTGTAATCCATTTTTACTAAGGACAAGAAGGAAGTGCAACATAAATTAAGTTTTTTTCCTCGCCAGCAGCCAATTGGCCGCGGGCGTTCCACAAACGTGCAATTTTAATTGTTCCAACAAAACTATATTTTATACTCCACAGCACTTTTTTAAAACACCACACTCGTTACTCAAAATAATCTAACTCAGATCAGAATCCAACGAAATACCACACTAAATTATTAGCCTTTATTTAGCGTAAAAAGAAACCTTGGCCGAGTTAATGTAATATTACAGTACAGTCCTTTTTTATTTGGGCTTAAGCCTTGTGCGCACTAGGATAGGATTGTAGTCGATTAGCAAGTAGCAAGAATCCGAACAAAGGATTTACTAATCTATTCTTATTAAAATGTTGCTGCTCGGACACGTTTCGTTACTAAATTACTACCCTAGTGCGTAGATTTAGGCTTAAACGAGTCCGAACATTAGTAAATCCTTCGATCTGGTAAATGCTACTTGCTACTCGACTAAAATACTATCCCGGTGCGAACAAGGCTTTAATGCTGATTTATGTGATTGACATTAAGTGAATGACAAACGAGTCATGATACTCCAAAAGTGAACTTGGAAATTCAGCACAAAAATTGCATAAGATTATTTCGAAATAAATTGATTATATCTTTTCCGCATCTAGACTAGACATTTCCCGCCAATTCTACTGTCAACTTCAAATGTCACATCCGCCGGTGTCAAGTGCAGTGACATTTCAAATTAAATGTCATTTGCACATTGTTTTCGTATTTGCAGAATACCGAAGCGCGGTCGTGTTAGCGCCAACTTTTATATCGTGTCGATCACGCTCGCTTGATTGATGCCTGTGGCCCGTGACGTCATCATACAGTAAAAGCATCGCGACAAATGCGGTGAATATTTATGAATGGCCGACGCGTGACAACTCGTTAAATGCCCGATAAATTTTCACCTTTTAATTCCAATAGATGCGCTGTCACCAGTCAAATGTAAAACGAACTGAAAATCTCTTTTCGAAACTCGTCCGTCCACTCAATCATTCACGTCATTTATCATTTTTTGTCGCCGAAATGAAAACTCGTATCAAACTATACAGGACCATAGACGTTGAAAAAAGAAAGAGTCCGTAGAAGCTATCCGAACGTCTTTTTGTTTTTAACAGTTGGTACTCGACGGGACTCCTCTCGAATTTAGAAGCCGGCTCGTGTTGGCGCGCGCGGGCTCGTGAGGGGGCATTTAAATTTCGTCGGCTAATAACGGTAGCCCGCCAATTCGCTCATGTTTGACCAGTTTGACAGATCGCCGACATGAATTCCACTTTGTGACGGGAAAATGGCGTATTATGCGTTTTTTATTCGGCCTCTTGTCTTTCAGCACTTCTTTTGTGATCGAGCCCTGTACAAATTTATGACGACGGATTGTCAGGGAGGGAATTGGATTTGAATTTCGGTCTATTGGTATTGACGTGCTTTCTCTTTTCTTTGTTTCTTTTGTTAATATCGCTCGTTTCTTCCGTTCTCTACCGTTCATACGTTGATATTGTCCACTCTCGTATACTTTTTTCTTTACTTTTATGAATGTGGTTAAGTGCGAAGTAACCGTATGATGTTATCCATTTAAAACTTTTATGATTTATTTTTAATTAACTTAACATCTCTTAACCAAAGATAGGATGCTTATCATCAAACTTGATTGACGTACGTGTCCATAAATTGTAGAAAAATACAATTGAAATGAAACCATAGACACGAACCCAATCAAAGTATGTCAAGCTAGGCAGTACAGCTGCGTGTCTCATATTCCCTCGCGCTAAACGCCAGTGGAATCGAAGAGGCGCGATAAAGGACCGGAGACATTAGCAGCGGATTTACGAGCGGCGACACTTCAACTATTTGCATGCGACCTCCATCGCCCTCTTGCGGAAAGAATGAGTTCCCTCGGCCATTCTTCAGAGAGATACGCATCGGAAGTTGTCGCCGATGTTATAACAAGGCTATATACTGTAATGGCAATCATTAAAATATACATATCATATCATTACTTGTTTATTTTCTTTATAACGTTGCTTAAAGGTTAAAATGACCAGCAGTCAACGATAAAACTCAGAAGTTTTCACGTCAAGATTGCCTTCTTAAAGGCTGGCAACGCTTTTGTAGTTCCTCAAATATTCCTCTATTTTCCCGCTCCTCGTTTGTCCCCTTATTTCATAAAATAGCACAATTTTTGGGAGACATTAGAATAGTAAAGTGTGAGAGAGACCCATGATGGGCTCCATTTACCGCAACTCCACAACTAGCGCGTATTTTGCGTGTCTTCACATATCTTTGAATTTCTTCGCCGATATGTGCAGGTTGCATCACGATGTTTTCCTTCACCGTAAGAGCATGACAATAAAAAGCTTCATATTACAATGTTAAGTACTTTATACTGGCTAAAATAATATTATCAAAATTGATATAAATATCCTGGAATATTATTTATAAATCTATTTATAAATATTTAACAGTAGCAGGATCTGTAATCAACATAGAGTGAACACCCAGAGGTTGTAATTAAACTAAAAACGTTCAGGCTTCAATAAAAACCTGTAGCGGTGGCGGTCGGTGGTCGAAAACATAATTGTCCATAGTAATGATTGTAGGTAATTGTCGAGAGCCGCCCTTTAACCCTTCAGAAGGAACAGCCCTTGCGTGCGGCCCAAGTCACAAGATACTGGTCCAAAATAAACATTACATTTTAATATATTCAGTTACTTAAAAATTAAATTAGGCTGTCTATTCGTTGTTGTGAATTCATAGGTTTTTTATGCTCTAATTTGATTGTGGTATTCCTCGTTTTAATAGTCCTGAAATCAGTTCTTGTATTAACAACAACAGTTTTGGATTGCTTCGCAAGTAAATGCAGTTTGGGTATTTTTCTAATATAATTTATATTTTTCCACGTACTATGCTGTAATTAAAAACAGTTAATTAACTTTAGTCAGTTAATTTCATTTTAATAATGGTTTTTGTCAAACTACCCGACAGTTGGTCCGCGTCCGCTTATACCATGCGGCAGCGCCCTAATAGCGGTCAGCGCAGGGCCGAATTAAGACAATAATTACTCGCGGTTCTGTCCGGGGTGAAATTTCGTTTCGGCTAATACTTTTTATGTTGTCGAGTATACTATTTGAATTGCAAGGAATATGTTTACACGACTTTTATAGACTAGCTTTATAGTAACATTCCCATGAAACGCTTGAAGGGCTTCTGGACCCTTTTGTAATGTTTTTCGGTTCCGTATTCAAACTCTACAATTTTTTTTTGTATTTCGTTTTATATCAAGAAAAAAGTTATTAATTTAATGTCTCTAATACTATAAATATGAAAGTTTTGGATGGATGAATATTTGTTAGAAGGTCCTCTCCAGAAAGGCTGACGAGTGTGGTGCCGGAGGCCTAATTTTATTCCACTTTTTTTTCCTATCATTCCCTTATAAGGAAATGATGGTAAGGGGCAGTGGATTTTTCTTTTTTTTTTATAAGAAAAGGGGGCAAACGAGCAGCGAGAACACCGAGGTGATCATCGACGCCCATGGACATCTGCAACACCAGAGGAACCACAGATGCGTTGCCGGCCTTACTTATTGACGAGGGAGGGGAAGCATAGGAAGAGGTATTATCCTCTTGCTGTGCGTCTCCTCCGTAGATTCAGGGTAGACAACGCATCTGCAATTGCAGATGTCTATGGGCAGGAGTCGTTTCGGATTTTTCAACGAATCCTGTTGGCCACTAGCTCGTTTACCACTTTGTTTTTTAAGATAACATAGTCGGGAA
>QDHC01005912.1:6909-29835 GCA_013186455.1 Papilio dardanus tibullus | reverse complement strand
CCCACTGCCGCCGCCGAGCCCCTTCCGCTTCGAGGAGCACCGGCCGTACCGGTTCGCGGATGACATGGGGCCTCTGCCGCCCGGCGCGCTCGTTGGCCGCCTCGGGGACTCTCTCATCCCCAAAGGGGACCCGATGGAGGCGCGCCTGCAAGAGATGCTGCGCTACAATATGGACAAGTACGCGAACACGAACCTGGACACGCTGCACATCAGTCGGCGAGTGCGCGAGCTGCTCTCCGTGCACAACATCGGGCAGCGGTTGTTCGCGAAGTACGTGCTGGGCCTGTCGCAGGGCACCGTCTCTGAGCTGCTCTCGAAGCCGAAGCCTTGGGACAAGCTGACGGAGAAGGGCCGAGACTCGTACAGGAAGATGCACGCATGGGCGTGCGACGAGGCGGCTATAATGCTTCTCAAGTCCCTCATTCCCAAAAAAGGTATTGACCCTACTCACATACGCTTTGCAAATGAGCTTTTCCCAATGCCACCTTCAGATCGAGGTCATAGAACGTTTGTCTGGCTTACGTTTATAGTCTATCGAGTCCAAAATTTATTCGCAAGATCATTGGAAGCAGCTCATTTCGCCGCATGTTTTGACACGGGAACGTTTCGTTCCATCAATTGCGCCCTCGAGTCGATCATCCGTACGGCCTGTGCGCTATCGGCGGCTGTCGACTCGGGGCCATCAATCACGGCACGGCCCAGTGATACAACGTTCACGGGGCAATTAACCGGTGCTCACAATGGATGTTTTTGGTTGCGAACTTCGAAACAATAGTTATATTTTAGCGCTTAATTCGATGCTTCATTTGATCGTTTTATAACGACAATCTTCGATCCATGGATCTTAAATTTTCCGATCATGATTTTATCATCATTAGCGAAACTTTTGTCCTTAACACGACGGATTTGCTCAACAATTTTATTATTCGATACCTCGAGAAGCAAATCATTGTCGCAAATAATATCCTTGCATTAAATTGTTGGGCAAGTCTGTAATAATTATCAAATTATGGAACGCTTTCAAAATTTTAAATCACATTTTTATGTCGACGCGTCGTAACGCTTAAGCCACCGACTAGTACTAACAATGTTAAACAAAGGATAAATCATTGCGATCCGAGCTATAAAGCCACGTTAGACTGCGCTATCACTGACTTTTATATGCAAATCTAATTCCGCACTTATTTTTTAGTTTTTTTAACAATTGTTTTTTTCTTTTGTTTCACTCCTGACCCAGTTCCGTTTCCTGTCGTATCCTTTTTCCTGTCGCGTGCGGAAAGTGAAGGATTGTCCTCGCCCTTGGTCTTGAGGGGGTCGGGAGGGAGGGGACATGGTCAAGCAAACTCACGGTCATTCCGATCTCAGCATCAACATTTCCCTTTTGTCGTCCGCCATTTTTGTTTTTTTATTATTATGTTACAGGAATATTTACTCGTATGTCACAATTTTAACGTATAATTTGAACATTTTTTATAAGTTTCTTCACAATTTTTATGTTTTAAATTTCGCATTTTTTCTGGATTGTTCTATTTTTACATCATATTTCAGACAGTCATAACTCTAATCTGGCTATTTACAATACTACCATAAATTAGATATTGAAATAAAAAAAAACTTTATTCTTTACATTGTCAATCTTTAAAAATTATCACAATACTCGCATATTTTTTATTTACGTTCTCATTTCTAAGTATTTTTATCTTAGCGTGTAAATTGCAACGCAAACAGAATGAACCCGCAAACCGTCAAAATTGGAAAAAAAATAAAAATAAGAAACAAAGTAATTACCAAGTACATTAATGACAATACACGATGTATAAATCGCGAAAGACAATGGCGCGGCGAGGGTTAACTCCGGAACAATGTCCATCGATGCTACGGATTGAATCTGAGATAGCGGCGAAAGGGTTAGACATTTCTTATTATACAAAGCTTTTGTTAGCTTAAAAAGAAAACGTTATTTCCAACAAATCCTTTTTTTTTTAAACACACATTTCTGGTGTAAATTATCAATAGTCCCATTTCGACTCTGAATTAAATTATTTTCTTTAGAATAGTAAGGATATGATAAAAAATATTTTCTTCGTAGTGTCTTTTATTCCGGTCATTCGCAAAACTTTGTGTATTGCTTTCTACAGTAAAGAAACGATTAAAAAAAATTGTTCTCATCCACGATAAAATTCACTACCCAAATATATGTTAATTCTTTACTAAGTTATATACGATGACATCATAGTACAACATCATAGAGGCCGATATGTCGGTGACCGTCCATAGTAATAGTCTGTAATGAACGGACACGGCGCGTGGGAACGCAAAATGATACAATGCCAATAAAAAGATTGATGGAATCAGGGTCTTCGTTACCATATGCAATGTGTGCAACACACACGGGCGCCAAAGCCTAGGGCCCAAAAAAAAAAGTTCAGTTCTTTTCTATAGTTCAAGTACCAACCTTCAAAAAAAAATAATTAATGCTCTAGGGTGCCAAAATCCTTTCTTACACACAAACGCCAGTAGCTCTTACAGGGACCCTAGATGGATGATGGGTGATGAATCAACTTGTATACCACCAATAGAAGCAAGCACACACAAGCCCACACTTTCAGGTTCAGCCCCATACACGGCAAAGCTATAGGCATCAGTTTTGAGGTTGAATACCACATTGTGTAATAACCGTCAATTGCCCATCACAAGTGTGTCATTTCCATGTTAGGTACCACAATGTTCCCACGCACTTAACGCGTGCTACCTTATGTTGCAAAACTCACACGGTTTCCTTCATGTTGGACTTTGTTTGACATATAAATGTCCAGAACTTTACCTTCTGAAAGATAAGAATGAGTTCTGGGTAATAAACCCCTCATTAACCAAGTGCAACTAAAGAGATACTGGATCCCTTAAAGAAGTCAAGTTCTCGGGACCCACAAAGAAACGCAGGATCCCGGGATCTATATAGAAACGCAGGATCCCGGGATCTACAAAAGAACGCGGGACCCACGGATCTAAAAATAAACGAATAGGAACTGCAGATATGATAGTAGGATAATATAATACAGAATCGAATATCGTCTCATTAGACACGTTGAAGGCACGTGCTTTAATATTCTGCTTCCTTGTACTTGGACTTGTAAAAAAATAACAAAAAAAAAACATCTATTAATTAACGCTAAAGTCGGTAATTCGCGTGAGGTGCGATCGCAAATGAACGTTTCTTTCGCTCAAGCTGCAAGTCGATGCGTTCGTTCCGCTTCGACAATTGCAACTTCAAAGTGAAGACGCAATGTGTATGTGATTGATAAATATCATTGTAACAAATGTCATACAGCTGTCATTTTAACGTTTTAATAGTCTGTGTCGACTGTCTTTTGCGTTTTGTTTTTAATTTGCGACACACGCTTTGTGAACTTTATGACAAAGAAGATAGTTTAGGTTGGCAAATTGTTTTCAGATATTTCGAAACGAAAGATTCTTAAATTTAAATTTAAATTTAAATAAAGAAAAAATAATTGTCTTTTGTATGTGTCAAACAAAGCAGATTTCTTTAAATATTAATAATAATTTTAGAATGACTTGAAACTACTTTTTACTACATATACACAGCGTTTTATTAATGCGCAATGTCCATTCTAAGCTAGTTTCGACATAATTCTTAACCTAGTTAGTACCACTGTCATAACAAATTCAAAAACCGATATTTTCTGTGACTGTGTTCAATTTCCGTACGCAAGCAAATAAATTGATAAACTATCAACGTTTATCAAAAACCCCTTTCACCGTGGCGAAAATTAAAAGCTTTTTTTCCAACGACCGCTAAACCGCAGTATAATTATTCATTTACTTAATCCTTCATACCAATTAAATGTACTAACGGTTGTAATTATTTTTCTTAACTGGCAACACGGTTCAAGTAAGATGGCCGACGCGAGGTTTTTTCGCGGCAAAATAACCTCTATTCGTATATTGGCGGCAACGTATACAATCTATTACTCATTAATAACAGACTTAATTCATAAAGGCAGCGACTATAAATTTGTTATATTGCATTTTAAAGCAACGTTAGTAAGAATAATTACTCGTCGTTCGGAAGAAAGTACATCGTTTATTTTATCGCTTTTTATACAAAAATAATGTTAACTTTCAATATCATTTTGTACTTAAATGTCGCTATTTATTATTGTTAATGGACATATTTACCGACAAAGAAGAATAACAAAACACATAACCTTTTTTGACCACAGATTAGGTATAGATTAATCATAGATTAAATTACAGATAGGTCAATTCAATAAAACTTAAATATTTCATCTTAATTAAATCAAAACTAAATTCCCTTATAACATATCGATGTATTAAAATTAAAAGCACATTCAGAGCGGCAATGTTTAGACAAAGTTCTCAAAAGCTCTCAGAATCGTAGCGTGAAAATCTATTTTCAATGGGCCACTATCGGCCTTCGGACACCCGCTAAAGGCTTTATGTACGAAGTTAAACCTCGATGCTCCTTTACTAAACTCCCCTTGTACAGCTCTCAGTTCCCGCTAAGCAAATTTTAATATTCAATCGAGCTTTTGTCTGGCAGCACTTTGTTTTGCTGCGTGTTTCGGAATGCACTCCGCAGAAGTAGGTCATGCGAAAATTTTGTAGAGATATACTTAGATAATTATAATCATAGTTTACTTTGAGTTTAAGCTTTGACCTCACTCAGAGTCGTCAAATGGTCACTAAGGAAGCCATTGCAAGACTTTAAGAGAATGCTTGAAAAATAAATTGCTTTGTTTTATTCACTTTTTATACCGTTGTGTTGCAAATTTATTCGGGTGAACTTTTGAAATTATAATTTTATATAGCAGGCCGTCAATAAAATGTGTTTTTTTTGCCTTGACGTACCAAAGAGCGAGCTATAATTCTATCAATGGCGGGTCACGTTCGGAAACTAACAACTGTCAGGGCGCTTTAGAGCGAAGTTGGAGTGTATTAAACGTTAACAAAAGCGGACTAGACACGTCGAACGCAAATGGATGAAAAGTTAAGACGTAATCTAAGTTTGCGCGGGGTTTTTGAATTTAGAATATACTATTTTTACATAGTCATTTTCTTGTTCTACAATCTGCCTTTCTGTATTCGAATTTTAATTTCGAAATTCTAATTTATTTTCGTTTAAATTGCATCGAGAAAGAACCGTCATTAATTCCGTTAACAAATTAGGTGCCGATAACCTTTATTCATAATATCCTCCGCAAAAGTTGTTAACCCAAACCCGAGCAAGCGAAAGGGCGTTCAGTCGTGTCAAAAGTAGTAAACAAACGGGCTCGATATATCATAAATCACAAACTTTTGGTTCAAACACGAACATCCGAGGAAATAATCACCTAATAATTTCTTTAATGAATCACAATATGTTAACAATTTAATCGATACAAACTTTGTTACACGTTTGTGCTTAAATTACTTTTGGAAATAAGTTTTATGTTAAAATTCGAATTTATTTTGTTAGGAAAGCTTCAATTTTAGTATGGTCAGCGACATCTACCGTCCGGTAGAGAAATTAAAAACAAAAATATGAAAACAGCTGAAGTGATTGAACATCTCACAATCGCAGAAGACCGCATCTTACGCCAACAATTATGAAATTACAATGGCTGAGACAGAAATTTAATTTACGATGCAATTATTACTGAATACACACTACTACAAAAGACATTCCCCGCAAAAAACTCCCGACGGCAGCCACTTAGAAAGCGCCTTTGAAAAACTAAATAGCCGCTTAAGAGCGTTTACACTGAAATAACTCGAAAAAAGCCCGACGGAAAAACTTGGGTATGCACACAACAATGTACAAGTAACGCCATCTCTCGGCGAGTGGTGTGCAGCGCTAGCGTAGGGGTCAAGAAATTATTTTGCGAAGAATGCTCGTCGTCTCGCGGTCGCTTTGAAGGCTTCCGACGAAGCAATCAGACCTCTTTACGGGTATATTTATGATTATAATACCGTGTCTCATTATATACTTTATGATTTTATACCTAAGCGACCGACCGGGATAATGGCGGCAAAGTAATTGTTACAGTTCTTCGCGTAAACGATTCTGAGTGAGAGAGACGGAGCTAGGGAGCCATTGCTCGGACGCGTCCTTTGTTTGTTTATCGTGTATTTAGTTGGTGGCGCTTTCAACGCAACTATTACAGAAACATAAACGTCGCAACTTGTGAGACTGCATACGTTTAACTTCGCGTACACGAGATTTGCATAAGTTGTTTATATTATTGTTTTGTACGGCCAATTAGTTGCAATAACATCCATTGATTCATTTGTACACTCCTGTCAGAAGATAACCTTTAAATATCATGCAGTTTTAGGTTGGTTACAGTATTTATTTCTAATTAAATTCATCGTAACATTTTCATTAAAACTATTTTATTACTTTTATAAGACAATTGCTTAAAATTTAATTATCTGAATATACATTACTCAAGATGCACGTCTGCTAAAGATTAAAAATAAAAGTTTTTAAATAAACTACATGTGTCACATCTAAAGTAGGCATTCTGTCTTAATTGCCTTTGCCCTGCAACAATTACCGCGGAATGCGCGCCAATAAAATGGTAATGACAGTAAAACAAGCTCCTTTTCCCTCAATTTATAGACTTGTGCAGTTTGAAAACACGAATAATCCGATGACAATTATATTAAACCACACGCATGCACACAATTATGGCGGCTGCAGTGCGTTTGGGACCAAAATAAAACAATTAATTAATTTCTCTCGAGGTATAATAGTGACGCCATCTTGTGATTCTAAAAGCTAGATTAGAGTTTACACACATTTTTGACATAGTAAAACTTACTTTTAACCTAACTTTTTATTCATAGCTAAATTAAGTCTTCACTTTCGTCTAATTTTTCGTATTTCAAAAGATTTCACAATTCGGAGTATGATTATAAGGTAAATAACATTATAACCAACTGTATGCATTAAATCTCGGTCATTTGTTACTGTCTTTTTATAAATCTAACGTAGTAACTTTGTACTAAGCTTCACATCTATTTCGTAATATTTAAACACTACCATTAAACTCTTCTAGTGCCAAAGAAAACATGAGACACAAATACTGAGGACTTTAGTAGTCATCGTCATAAGGAAAAGTATTTTCTAATATCCTTAGAAATCTGTTTAATATTCTTATAGTCCTTTGTTTTAAGGATGATTTTGTGAAATAATGTCTCCTACGATATTTTATCAGTGTATTTTACGAACAATATCGCGAATTTGAAGTTTTGTAGTACAAAGAACTTTTGAAGAAAATTTTATTTCATTCAAAAATCTATTTAAACAAAATGACAACATATAGAACAAAATATCATCGTCCGAGTCACCGGAAACGCGCGAAACGCGTGACAATTGCGCCGCCATTTTGTTGCACTAAAAACTATTTTAATAGCAAATTAAATCCATACAAATATGTTATTTGTCGTAATTAATAGCTTCCTCGGGTTCACGTCATCCAAGGATCTGTCTACGGTTATTTAGCTTGTCAGTTTGTGGGCGATTTGTGTTCGACCATTTTAACATCTCTACATCTCTTTCGTAATTAAGGACGATTAATGAGGGATACGAGTTAGATATCATATCGTGGCGATAAAGGAAACCTTCAATCATATCAATTATTTGAATATACATTTAAAAATAAAATGACCAATCATATTACTACAGACAAACCTGGATAAGCAATAAAACTCTATAAGCGAGAGTCATTCTATGGTCCTGTCGAGGTACCGCCATATGCGAAAAACTCGGATTAGAGAGAAACCTCTATAACCGAGACAAATATCGTGGTCCCTTGGACTTTTACATCTAGCTTTATAACTAAAATTCTTATTAAGTCTAAAGTTTAATCCGTTATTAGAAACTTAACCTCACTTTATCCTTATCTTATTCAAAAGCCTAGGGGTGGTGGGGTAGGTGGCGCTACGAGCTCGCGTGCTAAAAGGCAATCAATTGACTTCACAATCAATAAACTAACCGTACACAAATCAATGCTACCAACATGCGGGCGAGACCGTGAAAAATTGCCACATACACACAACATATAAAATTATTTCATAACTACTTTTCCAGCAAAGTAACTAGACAGTTATACTATAGTAAATAAAAATCTGTAATGTGTAAATAATTAGGAAGATAGGTACAATAAAAAGAGTAGGTACAGAGGTAATAAATCTATTTTACCTAGTCAATAGCAAATCGCGGAAAGTGGCAACATTTAAAATTTTAAATATTATAAAATATTCATCGCACTATAGAATCTTTTGCATTGTAATTGCATTTAATATTAAGTGTTGCAATCACAAATGAAATTAGCATAGGTCCTCGGGAGTGCGCTGTAAGTGCATTATCGTTTCGCACGGTGACGCGGATTCGGTTATTGAGTTAAAAAACTTTAGCGAGCTATCGCCGAAAGTTGACGCTCCCGTGGGCCGATACTATTCATAGTCATGACCAACATTCAAAATATTATCAAGACTTTTATCAAGTAGTATGGACTGATTGCAATCTTTTCAAAACATATAAAGTTAAGTTAGTTAAAATTGTTGCTGGGGAATTAAGGAAAAATTGTCACACTTAGAATTCAAAAACTCGATTATAAGTTACCAAAGATGTCGCTTAGTGTGTGAAGAACCTACACTAAGGAACCGCTTAAGTAGACTCATTTAACCATAATAAGAGAGTATATATTTATAATTTAACGTTTTCATTACACGGACACAATAAAAAAACCTTGTCAATTTTATTATAAAAGAAATGATAAAAAAATCTCAACTATAAATAGCACAACAGCATCCCAAAAATTGATTATTGAATCTAATTAAGAAACTAGCGCAGTCCGCACGAAACACTTTTACCTTGACGTCGGGGGAGTGTCGAAACGCTGCGTTAGCGAAACCAACGCCACTACGAATCACAGCGCGTAGACATTAAATACTATTTCTACGTACTAAGAATAATTAAAATTAAATTAAATTCGAATACGGACAACTTCAACATGTTTAGAAAAAGAAATTCGGGCGAATTGAGAGCCCCTTAAGTTCCTTAAAAGGGACAAAGTGTGGAATCTTATCACAATAAAGAATAATCAATTTTCCTAGAACAATCTTGTAATCTATGGAAAATATGTCAATTCAAGCGATGTTTCTATAATGAGGTTAAATACCTACTTATTTTTGGAGACCAATTTCACCACGAATGAATTGTTTTTTAGAAAATATCGCATGATGTGTCTCAACTTTCTTAGGCAAGTAATAAGTACAACGAATGTCCCTTGCTTCAAGCAATCGTGTCTCTCGCCGAATCAATTGCGGCCTCCGACCGCCGTCCGACCGATGCTGATTGCTATCTAACACGCGAACCCGATCATCAGCCCTACGCACGCCACCACGGACAAAAGAAATTCTTTCTTCGAACATACCACAGCTACCAAATTATAGAGACGTTTTGATCGCCTATAAATTGTTGTCTTAACTGTAGAAGCATTTCTATAGAGGGATCGACAATATATGTATTTAATAAACAAGTATTCGTCTTGCTCCTGTTTGTTAAATTAACAGCATTTAAATACTTCACAAACATAATTCTTGCTTTGTACACTGTGCAATTAACTGTTGCAGTATTTAAAATCTAATTTTAAAATGTCGCAGTTTGTGCAACAATTTCTTTTGCATGTTATTAACAATTTAAATACGGTAATTTTTCCTCTCTCGCGACACTTTCCAACGGCCCTGACGTCCGTCGTCGTCGACGGCCCGAATGCAAATGAGCATCGATTCGCCGCGTGACGTCTAACGCGCCCTTCTCACCCCTTTCTTTTCCAACTACCCGCTTGATTTACAATCCCGGATACGCATACCCCATTCGATATGTATGGAGGTAAATTACCAGCGTATTTTTTAACTGTCACAATGACACGATTATTTAGGGCGCCGCCTTTACTTTCCGAAGGCTTTGAATATTCATACGACATTAGCAATCAATAACAACTACATAGCTTAGTTTTCGCGTGTAAGCACGCAATCCTGTGTCGTACGAACAAATATTTTATCCGTTTTTTACCGCTAGTGCGTTATTATAGTGAAGGTGCGATGATAACTAGCGCTGTGTTAGCTCGCCGGATCAAAGTGACGTCTCGCCATGGTCTATAGGCGCCGCGAAGACAAATCCATACGAACCTTCGTTGTTAAAGTAAAAGCTGGATTCAAAAAACACTCTCCTTTCTTTCGAGCGTCGGTTCGATAAGCAAAACTTCCGTGACCGGACGGCATTAATTGAGTGCGTTTTTTACACGGTATATCCATCAAAAGTGCACGTCGTAATGGCCGCCGCGAGTGATAGTATCGCTTCACAATATACACCTCGAAAGATAAGAAAAGTAAAAGAAAGATCGATAGAAGCGGGGCGCTCCGCCATGTCGCGCTCTTACAAAATGGCGCACGTCAATATCATTATACAAACAACAACCTTAGTTTTTTTGACAATATTCCGAGACACGTATCGGTAATTGTCCTCGCGCCGTCCGCGGAATACTAAAACGCGTGTCAGGAGATCAAAGGCTGTAATAGACGTGTGTTGAAATTTATCGATGGCTCTGATATCGAACGGTGAATTTGTAATAAACTAATTGGATATCAACGTGAGCCTGCGGACACGACGGTAATTTTAATCTGCAATCACTAGTTATTGACATAACTGTTTATTTTTAAAACATTTACGTGACTATTTAACCAAAAACTTTTACCTATTTTTAACATCAGTACATGTAACGAATAAAATGTCTATTATAATTGATGGAGCTTCCAAAATACTTGGAAAAAGCAATTCGATTTTAAACACATGTATATTTCACTCACGCATTTCAATAAAATTGTAATAAAGGCATAAAACATATGTTTCTGTCGAGTGATGAATAGGGACGGAACGTTCAAAGCGCGACAAGTTTTTTATTGCAATATACATAAAATTATTCAAACTGGGCTTGATCGATTGTACGATCTCGCTACATTATTATACAGCAGACGTACAATGTCAAACACTATGAGTCCCGAAACTCATTTATAAATTGCTTATAACTGACATAACCTCTCTATATCTTTTACATAAAAAATATATCATCTAGGCATCTAAATAAATGTGTACGTAGACACGAGTGAAATGATCATTCCGGGCTAATATATTAAAAATATTAAAAACCGAATGCCCAATTAGGCGGCCATTAAAATGTGAAACTGGGCAATTATAAAAACGAATCACGTATATAGAGTTATTGTCTAACATTTATGAGTCGTAGAGCCGTGAACATTATGGTCATGCGGCGATGTAATCAGGATAGAGGCGGCCATTTTTATAAATATATTTAGATCACGTTCTTAGTCATAAGTCGTTAAGTCTTTGAATGGTGATTTCACAAAAAAACACGGCTGTACACAAAAAGTGTAGCGTGGAGGACACGGCCGTCTGTCGTTTGCATACCTAACTATTATCAATGTGGAACGTGAGAATATTATCTATTTTATACGACAATTTTCTATTCAATTGCGAAATTATACATTATTTAGTTCTAATATGGCAACACGCAATACAGAATTAACTACGATTACTATCGGTTTCCTATGTCGAAACTCTTGTTTAAAATAATGTTGCCAATTCTCATTATCTTTGAGAAACATAGATAAAATATGTTTTAATAATTTCTGATAATAAATTATAACACAGTTTATACTGTCAATACACACGAATGTAACCTTTTCGTGTGGTTTTTTTGTAAAAGCTGCCGATTTGAAAAGTTCAAAGTCGTAATTTCTTGTAAGTTGTCGCTTCACAGTGTCTTTATCGAACATGTTACCGTTTCTGTTATCAATAATAATAGAAATGTTGGATTAAAATGTTTAAATATTCCTAGAAATATAAAAAGTAGAAAAGCGATAATTGATATTTTCGATGCGATTCCAAATTTGATTTTTGACAGCTACCGCACGAATCCCTCCAATTGTGATTGGACGAAAGCTAATGGCGTTTACAGCCAGGATTAAAAACTTAATCACTGTTTATTTCCATTTTATTATCTGTCCGCCATTGCAGCCGTCGTCGCGAGCTTGTGAAGCGGTGGCCACAATCGCCACAGTGAATATTTTCAGTCCTCGACAGGATGCGTGCGGTCTCTGCGCCGCTCTCAAGCCGCTCGTATTGTTCCGTTTTAATACACCACTTACTCACAAAGAGACTCTTTGCCGACTTAATTCGAATTGACGGTTTTATTTTTCAATAAATAAAACACTCTTTAACGTCCAAATAAAAGTTAAAAAAACCGTCGCAACGCTTCCACTGCATTGTGCATTTTATTAACGATCGACCAAGACACATTTTCTTTGAATGCGACGTCGATCTGACAACAAAAAGCTCCGAGCGCTATCTACGAACATATTGTCGGTTTTAAAATTAAATTTAAGAATGCAATTAAGTCTTTGTGATCCTTGAAAATTAATACGTTTGCATCTCGTCGAGTTCCCGTTGTAAAGCGACCACAGAGTAAATATTGTTTTTCCCGCGCGCGCGAAAGTGCGGCCGGCGCGTGTCGTGTGTCATTTGTTTCGTCGAAAAACAAAATATCGACGTAAACCCTGCAGTCGCGTGACAAACATCGGATGTCACTGAAGTTTTTTCGTACTTATTTAATTTAAATATTTGAATAGTAGGCAGAATAAGCTAAGGTCAAAAAATACAGAATAAAAAAGTTTTTTTTTGTGGCAGTAGAAACACCTTTAGCGTGCGCCCCTTTACTTTGCGCACATATTTTCGACATGAAAACATCAAGATTATTAATCTGGGTTATAAATAATAAAATGTGCAAATTCTTACGAATGTATTACGATGACGTTATCTTTATAACTGTTTTATTTCTTAACAATGGAATTAAAGTAATATTAAATATTTAACCACTCTAATTTTTAAACGAACAGATTTATAACAATGACCTAAATTCATAGGTTATATTAATTTATTAATCTTAATTGCATATTTAGAGAGAGAAAGATCTAAAAGTATTTAAACGAACATACAAAATGTCTGAACTTGCCTTTAAACGTGTGAACCTTAAGTGGACCATTCTTCATATAAAATTAATTAGGTCCCTTAATTAGGATAATGTAGTACGTCTATCAGAACTTAAGTGACAGTTGATTGTGAAGCCAGAGACAATATGTCGACAGAATGAATGACCGCGGCGCGGCGCATGAATTTCGCGCGTACCTACATTTGTTTATGGTCTCGCGCCAGGGCCGGCTTAGGCGAACGTGTCCTCGTTCGGTGATTATCTCGAATGCGCCATACGTCGTTCTGTTGTTTTAATGTCCTCGCTAATTTCAATTGTACCAAATATAACTTCTGTATTTATCACTTGGCAAGTCTCTTAGCGGTTGACGCGGCGCCACGAACTATGTACCGATGCGCGACACAATTTAAACGCAATTAAAATCGCTTTTGCGATATGAAATACTGTTATAAATGGCTCTTAGTGTTACGAACAGAAATAATCGACCCTAGACTTGTATTACTTTAACTGTCCCAGTATATCTAACAAGCTATCTAAATTAACGTTTACATTTAAATCTAACGGAACTGTTTTTATCTACGTTAATCTACAGCGAAAAGAGTTAAATCTCTTGTTTTTCAAATTCGCTTTAGCTCACGAGAGTTTACAAAAAAATACTCAATAATTTCTTAAAAGATTCTGCACAAAAAGCTAAAGTTTGTGCGGATGTAATATTTGACTTTTGCAGCCTTAAGTATGTCTTTTCGGCAAATCATGCTTTCAAGCTTATCTTATGAGTAAATATTTCGTTTTGCAGTTGGAACAAAGGATGGCACGGTGGGTCCGAACTTTGGCAGAGGCGATGGCGAGGGGGACGACCGACTGGCGCACATCCTCACCGAGGCCTCCCACATGATGAAGACTCCCACAGGACCGGTCACCAACGACGACTCGCGGAGCAACGACGACTCCTGTTCACCCAGAACACAGTGCCCCTCACCTTTCTCCAATAAGGTAAACCATCAATCAGCTCAAGCAAGGATTAAAATAATACTAGTCAAACTAGTCTTTTCTAACTACGAGGTCAAGGAATGTAGGAGCATGATAATTTATTTCAGGATTCAAGTCAAAACCGAAGATTGAAGAAGTATGAGAATGACGACATCCCTCAGGAAAAGGTGGTCAGGATCTACCAGGAGGAGCTCGCCAAGATCATGACGCGGCGAGTCGAAGATATGCGACACAGTCGCGATGGCTTCCCTGGGTAAATACTTTATTTAATTGCATTAAGAAATACATTCATCAAAAATGAACAGTTTTACGAGCTAACACAATAAACTTTGTTAGCGACATTGTTATCGTAACGTATTATATTATCTGATAAATGAGAACAGCAAATCTAAAACTAACGTATAGCATGTTTCCTCCGTTTTTCAGCGGCGGCATGCCCCCGCACATGGAGCGCCCGCCGGAAGACATCCGCATGGCGCTCGAGGCGTACCACCGCGAGCTCGCCAAGATGCAGCCGGGCGCCACCCTGCCGAACCTGCCCAACATGCCCAACCTTCCCAACATGCCTAACATGCACGGGTTGCCCGGCGTGCCCGGCGTGCCCCCCTTCCCCAACCTGCTGGCGCTGCAGCAGCAGGCCATGCAGGCCAACCAGCACATGAACGGCGCCGGCGCGGTGCAGGACCTCTCGCTTCCCAAAGACAAGAATGCCAAAATAAACGGAATGACTGATAGCGATAAGGACAAATCCATGGACGCGGAGGAAGCGATACGGCACGCGGGCAGCGCCTTCTCCCTCGTGCGGCCCAAGCTGGAGCCCGGCCAGTCCACCGGCTCCTCGGCCTCCAGCCCGCTCGGCAACGCCATCCTGCCGCCGGCCATCACGCCCAACGAGGACTTCGGCGGTTCCGCCGCCGCCAGCCCCTTGCAACGAATGGCGTCGATCACGAACAGCCTCATCTCCCAGCCCTCGAACCCGCCGCACCACCCGCCCGCGCAGAGGTCCATGAAGGCGGTTCTCCCTCCCATCACGCAGCAACAGTTCGACCTGTTCAATAATTTAAACACGGAAGATATCGTGAGACGAGTAAAGGAGGCCTTGAGTCAGTACTCGATAAGTCAGAGACTCTTCGGAGAATCGGTGCTCGGTCTATCTCAAGGATCCGTAAGCGATTTGTTGGCGAGGCCGAAGCCGTGGCACATGCTGACGCAGAAGGGCCGGGAGCCCTTCATCCGCATGAAGATGTTCCTGGAGGACGACAACGCGGTGCACAAGCTGGTCGCCTCGCAGTACAAGATCGCTCCGGAGAAACTGATGCGGACCGGCAACTACAGCGGAGTACCTCGTGAGTATCATAGCTGAATCCTTTCTTGACGACTTAAAACTACGTTAATAATATCATTAAAGCAATATTTTTTTTGTATTTATTACCATTATTACAGCATACCACTTCTTCTCTTCCAGCATGTCCGCCAAACATGAACAAACCGATGCCGCCAACACAGAAGATGATCTCCGACGCTACATCCTTGCTGAGCAAGATGCAGCAGGAGCAGCTGCTGAGCTCGGGGCACCTGGGCCACCTGGGCCAGCCCACCCCGCTGCTGCTCACCCCGCCCGGCTTCCCCCCGCACCACGCCGTCACCCTGCCCCCCCAGCACCACGACAACAACAAAGAAAGGAAACCTCCTCCCCCTCCGCAGCCGCTACATCAACCCCCAGTAATGCGAGGTATGCACCAACATATCTCCCCCAGCGTATACGAAATGGCCGCCTTGACGCAAGACCTGGACACGCAGACGATTACGACTAAAATAAAAGAGGCTCTGCTTGCAAACAACATCGGTCAGAAAATATTCGGGGAAGCCGTTCTCGGTTTGTCTCAGGGATCGGTGAGCGAGCTTCTGTCGAAACCGAAACCCTGGCATATGCTCAGCATCAAGGGCCGCGAGCCCTTCATACGAATGCAGCTCTGGTTGAGCGACGCGCACAACATTGATCGCCTTCAAGCGCTCAAGAACGAAAGACGCGAGGCCAACAAGAGACGGAGGTCGAGTGGACCCGGCCAGGACAACTCTTCCGATACCTCGTCCAATGACACCTCAGAATTTTACCATTCGAGCTCCCCGGGGCCGACGTCGGGGGTTCCCTCGGCCAAAAAACAAAGAGTTTTATTCTCCGAGGAACAAAAGGAAGCTCTAAGGCTTGCATTCGCCCTAGATCCTTATCCCAACATGCCCACGATAGAGTTCTTGGCGGCCGAGCTGGGCCTTTCCACGAGAACGATAACCAATTGGTTTCACAATCATCGAATGCGGTTAAAGCAGCAGGCGCCCCACGGGCTGCCGGCCGAGCCGCCCGCCAGAGACCAATCCTCCGCGCCATTCGATCCGGTCCAATTCCGGCTTCTCCTCAACCAGAGATTACTCGAACTCCAAAAGGAACGAATGGGTCTCGCAGGAGTGCCGCTCCCGTATCCCCCCTACTTTGCTGCGAACTCAAATTTTGCCGCATTGATCGGTAGAGGTCTATTACCACCCGAGGAGCAGACGAAGGACACCGCTAGCGGTCTCGATCTCTCGATGCCCCTAAAAAGGGAACCGGACGGAGACGATTTCGAGGACGACGACGTGGAGAGCAACCTCGGGTCCGAGGACTCACTGGACGATGAATCGAAGACTGAGCCCAAAGCGGCATCGACGCCCGCGGGCAGATCGAACAGAAGAAAGCCGGCGGCGCCGCAGTGGGTGAACCCGGACTGGCAGGACGAGAAACCTCGGAACCCGGATGAAGTGATCATAAACGGTGTATGTGTGATGAGGAGCGACGACTTCAGGCGGGAAGCGGAGGAGACGGTGCGGGTGGAGCCCTCGCCGGTGCCGCGCGAGCCCTCCCCGCCCCCCTCGCCGGTGCAGCCCTCCCCGCACACGCACTCCCCCGAAGTCCTTCCTGAAGACAAAATTAAAACTGAAAACGAGGACGATAGGTGGGAGTATTAGACTGTAGCCAATGCAATGTGATAGTGAACTTGCCGAGTGTCTTAGCGGTTGAAACGGGTCCGTGAGTGTAGCTTAGTGTACTGGAAGGTCGGGACGATTGTATTTATTAGCTAACTGACTGCGTCCAAAGGATCGGCGGAGCGGCGTTCAGTGCAAACTTCGTCTAGTTAATTGTGTTTTGTTATAATTCGATTGTAAGGCCAAAGACTTTGTAAATACCCTCTGTTAGCTTTTCGTGATAATGCCAGGCATACGTCCCACTCGGACGAGAAAAACTTGCGATACAAAAATATGCATTTTGCTTTAATTTTTTTTTACACCCGTACCCTGATTCGGTACAAATATCTGAGTATTTTTAAGTGATGGTTTATTTTTTTAATTCGATTATTGTAAATAATTATACCAAATACGCCGGAGCGCGCCCGAGAGCCTCGACTCTGTACATAGGTAGGTAGGTTACAATCACTTTGTAAGATGTAAGATGGTCGGCGATAGTTAAGTCTAGGGAGGTTCAATTAATTGTTAAATAAATTTGAAAGTGCAATCAGATGTAAATTTAAGCTATGGTCTAAACTGAACCCCAGTTGAAAAGTATTATTATGTTTATATGAACCGGTGAGGTTTCAAATATTATAATTGGGTTATATAAGTTTTAAATTTAAATTATGAATGTTTATTTTATACTATTGTATGTTTTACTATGTATTATTTTATACGTAAGCGGTAAAGCTCAAGTTTGTGATGTGTGAGTGACAGTGACAGTGACAATGACAGCTGTCAGATCTATTTTCCATAGACTATCGATTATCTTTTATCGCTCGATTCAACCAACTGTCCTTATTGTTAAACAAAAACGACCTCTATTGATTTTATATATTTTTAAAAGAACGTACAAATAAGCAAATAATGTATTGCTTGTGGTTATAGTTTTATTTTATATTAGCAATAAACTTGCTTTTAATCTTATTTCTGTTTATCTGTTGTTTTATTTTTATTTTGCTTCCTTTTTTATCCTTATTTTTTATTAGTGAATAACGAAATTTTAAATGTGTATATTTAAATTAAAGAGGAACCATACTCCTTGCATCATGTGTACATAATAGATTCAGTTATTCTTGTAAATAAAACGCCACGTTAGGTAGAAAATTAGTAATTAGATAAATAGAACACTGAAATTAAGTATTAAAGGGTTTATTCATGAATATTCAGAATTATTTATATCGAATGAATTAAATGGACGAATTGTTGATAAGCCCTTGTGTATCGATGCCAAATAGCACTTCGATACCAAATGTTTTCGATTCTAAAATGACGGTATTTAAAAATGTTTTTAAACTTTCAGTTTTAGGTCTACCAACCATACATATCGATGTTATTTATAAAAATAAAACAAATAAGACGTAGTGTAAGAATTAGAACTAATAGTCAATATCACAAGACCTTAGGCTGTTTAACAGTTTTAAAAAAATTCATTTGATAACAAAAGTTAGTTTAAATTTCAGTTTAACATCGTTTGCTTTCGTCTACGTTCATTCTTCGAGCTTTTGCTTTTGAGAGTATATAAATATAATTGTTGTTATCAAATGGTTGCCAAGAATAATTTTGGAGATAAAACACCACACGCTAACAAATCATTATTAAATATAAATTTAGTAAACGTTTTTTTTTATAAAGAAGCTAAGCAATATTAAGGACAGAAAGAACCCTTGAACCCTGCAGGACATATTTATATTGACTTGACTAATGTGGCATAATTTCAAACGAGCACAGAGTAATAAGACGTATTGTAATAAAATTGTAAATTAATTGTCTATATGTAGGTCTTTGGAAGGATTTATATTCTATTTATTAGAGCAAGGCCTGAATGTCTCGTTTTATTTTATCAATTTATCTGTGCACTCCAAAATATTCGAGGTAACCTAGAAATAATACGCCATTTTGTATTTTATTGTTGTGTTGACGTTGGCAGATGGCAGTAGTGATGCGGTGTACATAATGTAGCGTATAGACGACTATCGTATGTTATCTCCATTATAATATAAAAATAGTAATAAAAATTATAGCGATAATTATTATTGTTCATATCATAATATTAATAATGATGCTGAAACCATTGTCTTCTTTCTGAACAATTTCTAAAGTTATTAAATTAAAAATAAAGAAATTGCTAATCTGTATTCGTTTTATTTTATTGGTCCAGTTTGGAACTGTTTTTCGAGAACATCCGATGGTAAGGTACAAGGATGGTGTCAGTAACCACAAAAGACGTTCAAAAATCAATTACATTTTTTAATAAAAATATTCTTAAGATATAAACGATGTAGATGTAGTTCAGTAATAATGTTTCAGTAGGTTAAGCCTAGCCAAGTAGGCTTGGATTCCCTACAAGTACATACGTGTACAAATTATACTAATTCTCAATTCCTGTGTCTACGAAAATGATAAAAAAATAATCAAAAGAAATCAATTTATTTAAACTCAAAATAAACGAAAATAAATGAAAAATTAAAAGTAAACACAAATAAATAATTATAGTAATTCAATCTACCTCTTCAATAACTGGCCCATCAGCGTCCCTCTGCTTGCCGCTACCTGCGCCGTGCAGTTTCATCATAATTGGCCCACAAAGTCTCTTGACTTGCTTCAGTTTCTCCTCATACTCTTCTTTTTCTGCTAAAGTGTTGCCATCTAACCATCGTAAAATCTCATCACACTTTTCCGTCGCCCGTGAGCTCTCGGAACTGTTGAGTTTACTACCTGCCACATCCACGGCTTGTTTGACATCAAATACGTAAGATTCTAGCTGATGGCGTGCTGCGATACGCTCTTTTTGTCTATTATCTTCATCCTTATACATATCAGCATCTTCTAGCATACGCTGTATTTCTGCTTGAGAGAGTCTGCCTTTGTCGTTCTTTATGACTATATTTTTACTCTTGCCAGTGCTATTTTCTTTGGCGGAAACGTTAAGGATTCCATTAGCGTCAATATCGAATGTAACATCTATCTGAGGCACGCCGCGAGGCGCCGGCGGTATTCCTGTCAGATCGAAAGTTCCTAGTAGATTATTATTCTTGGTCATTGCTCTTTCACCTTCATACACTTGAATGTTGACAGCGGGTTGATTGTCCGAATAGGTGGTAAAGGTCTGAGAATGTGTGCAAGGGATTTTAGCGTTGCGCTCGACTATCTTTGTCATAACACCACCAGCCGTCTCAATACCCAAGGATAAGGGGGTCACGTCAACTAAAAGCACGTCTTGAATCTTAGAATGACGCTCCCCACTTAATATAGCAGCTTGAACTGCCGCCCCGTAAGCCACAGCTTCATCCGGATTTATCGATAAATTGAGCTTTTTACCATTGAAGAAGTTTTGTAGTAAATTCTGAATCTTAGGTATGCGAGTCGAGCCACCGACCAAAACAATATCATTGATGGTACTTTTGTCCATTTTGGCATCATTTAACGCTTTCTCCACTGGTTCCAACGTGATGCGAAACAAGTCTGCGTTAAGTTCCTCGAAGCGTGCTCGTGAAATTCGTGAAAAGAAGTCTATACCTTCGTAGAGAGCGTCTATTTCTATATTAGCTTCGGTACTGGAAGACAAAGTCCTTTTCGCTCGTTCGGCGGCAGTGCGCAAGCGACGAAGCGCTCTGGGATTTGATTTAATATCTTTTTTATACTTTCTTTTAAACTCGTCTGCGAGAAAGTTAACAAGTCTGTTGTCAAAATCTTCACCGCCAAGATGAGTGTCTCCGGCTGTAGCCTTTACTTCAAAAAGAGAACCTTCATCAATTGTAAGGATAGACACATCAAAAGTACCGCCTCCCAAATCAAAAATTAAAACTTTGCGTTCTCCTTTCAAATTCTTGTCTAGCCCGTAAGCCAAAGCTGCGGCGGTAGGTTCATTTATTATTCTAAGTACATTTAATCCGGCGATAGCTCCCGCGTCTTTGGTAGCCTGTCTTTGAGAGTCGTTGAAGTAAGCAGGAACTGTGATGACTGCATTAGTTACTTTGGTGCCTAGATACGACTCTGCTGTTTCTTTCATTTTAAGTAGCACCATGCTGCTGACTTCCTCAGGAGTGAATACTTTCGCTTTTCCTTTAAACGATACCTGTATTTTAGGTTTACCGTTGTCGTTGATGATTTTAAATGGCCAATGTTTTATGTCTTGCTGCACAGTGGGATCGTCATACTTTCGCCCTATCAATCGCTTGGCGTCGAAAATTGTATTATCAGGGTTCATAGCTACCTGATTTTTGGCTGCATCTCCGATCAGTCGCTCGGTGTCAGTGAACGCAACATAGGATGGTGTAGTTCGGTTTCCTTGATCGTTAGCGATTATATCTACGTTACCATGTTGCCAAGCGCCCACACAGGAATATGTTGTTCCTAAATCTATACCCACAGCCACAGTCATATTTTTAAACTTTTATTTTATAAGTTGAAGTTGAAGTCTTTTTAAACGTGCATAAAATTTAACAGTATTTTTTTAATTCCATCTGAATTCCAGGAAACTAGTTTTCAACCAGCAACTTTTTTTAATTAGTCTGTTTATACTTCTGTAAAAGTTAATTTATTATATACGGATCACATAATGTAATTTTTAGTGCTGATTCATAAAATTAATTTGTACTTCAGCAACTGCATCCATAATTTTTTCAAGTTCACAAGACTGGCAATAACTTAGAATAAATGGCAACAACAACAAAATGTCAATAACTTAACTTCAAATCAAAGTGACATTTATTTACAAACTGAACTTAAAATATCATTCAACAAAACGAAAACAATAATTATTGTTAAACTTTAGCAACTTAGGTAATTCATGTGGTATAGTTATAACTGACAAAAAAAGCTTTAAAGCATTTAATTTCTTTTTATCAAGGAACAGTGCATGAGGAAGCAAAACATAATCTAATCTTCTGTTTACCGATGTAAACAATTCGTGAATTAAAATGAGATACGCGCAATTAGTTGTTGGTCCTGCAGGAAGTGGAAAGGTATAATAATCTTTATTCTAGTTACATTTTACTTTCGTGTTTTATATTTGTGACATAATCACATTTTTAAATACTTACTTTCTTCGCTGGCACAACGACCCAAAGTGGGTCTTGGCCTCCAACACCAGAGATACGATTATTGCTATTTTTATAAACGTATTTTTCATTATTTATTCTTAATTTTTACTAAATGATGTATATTTCTCAGTCCACCTACTGTTCAACGATCGTAAAACATGCAAGTGACGCTAAAAGGATAGTGGAAGTTGTAAACTTGGATCCGGCGGCTGAACACTTTGATTATGAACCTCTCGTGGACATCAGAGAGCTCATCCACTTAGACGATGCTATGGAAGATGAAGAGTTGAAGTTCGGACCTAACGGAGGTCTTGTTTTCTGTATAGAGTAAGTATGAACTAACATGTACCTTTATTTGTCAAGGACCGGGATAATTATCTTGTTTATAGAGGTTTCTCTCTAATCAGGGTTTTTGCTTATGAACATTGTCTGTCGGGACCAGAGAATGATTCTCGCTTGGCTCGCAGGTTTGACTGTTTAGCCTATGTTACTCAGTGATACTGTAGCTTTCTATGAGTGAAAGATTTTTTGAAATCGGCCCAGTAGTTTTTGAGTTCTTCCAATACATACAAAAATATTAACCTTTCCTCTTTATAATATTAATATGGAAGACATAAATTATTTCCAGAACACTTTTAGAGAACAGTGACTGGCTCGAGGAACAGCTGGGGGACGTTGATGATGACTACATCCTGTTTGACTGTCCCGGCCAGATAGAGCTGTACACACACCTGCCTGTGATGCGCAAGATCGTG
>QDHC01005902.1:24455-42516 GCA_013186455.1 Papilio dardanus tibullus | reverse complement strand
GTTTTTTTATTTTTTTTATTTAAATATGTTTTTTTGTTGCCATACATTTTAAATGAAATAACATAGTAAGGGCTACTCCGTACCATTTGCACTCGAATTTTATTATTGCTTAATTAATATTTATTAAACCAATACTCGAATCGAAGTCTATGTAATATTCAAGAAAAGGGATATATTAAATTAGGCAGCTGGTAGCATGGTAAGGGATTATACGATAACACCAGCTGGGTTAAGAAAGTTCGACTACGTGTGCGATGGGATTACCAACCTGCGGGATGGAGGATTACCATTATATTTATGTATTCTGGATGTAGGAAAAACTTAAACAAATCCCAAGGGATGCATGGATTTTGACAAATTTTGCATAGAGATGCAGCATCTCCATTCTTCGTTAAAGACTCGTCGTTAAGACACTAGCCCCCTTATACCGAAAAAAATTATAAAGTACTGCGATAAACGAGAACCAATAAGTCGTCGATTATACTAGATGACACTCGGAACCAAATAAGATAGACCAGGGGTCTCTTGGACCAGATTATGTACCAGGAACAAGGAGGTTCTGTATTTTGGAATCAATTTTATGAATGTACCAGTATCAAACGTAGAAAGTACAACAGAAAGTAGTAATAACGCTGATTCTCGTTTCGGAATAAAGCGAATCCCTTACTCGTAGTTTACATATCTTATAGTAAATCTACACTAAGGGAACCGCTTAACGTTTAATTGGGACAGGGGCATTTTTGGTAGGTATCAGTTGTAATTTCTGATTGTAAAACGAGTATAATAGTAAAGTAATGTAAATAGTCAATTTATGCTTTATTTATACGTAAATCTATTCTAAAATCGAGAAATATGTAGTAAATCAGTAAACTGACTTGGAATACCAACGAGTGTTTATTTTTAATGTTAATTGGATAAAAAATATGACGCGATATGATCACGCTTGTATGCACAGGAGGGAGCAGAGTTATGTAGATTTTGAATTCGCTATTCCGGCCCTTTCTCATGCAAAACACCGTCTCTCACATCCGGACTGGGGTTGGACCGCTGGGGTGGCCATGATACCATAAAAAAGCGGTTTTGTTTATATTTTGATACCTATAATTTTTCATATTGTTAACATCTTTTTCATCCTGCATTAGTTTAAAAAATATCTTGAATTGGTCACTAAGAATTCTCTTAACATAGGGCCTGTTTAAGTAACTATTTAATGGGCCTGAGTAAGGTTCAGGTTATATTAAGTAAAAATATTTTATATGTAAAATAGGATTAGGGATAATTATATGTAAGAAAACCTCAGGTAGATGAAAACACGTGAAACACTATTATTTAAATTAGTCATATAGTAAAGTACAAAGCCCTAATTGTACATCCCTAGCGAAAAAGCATACGTATAAAATGTTAAGGTTGTCAAAAGTCAACAAAAGAAATAATTTACAAAATTGTGACTGAGTTTTCGACAGCCCTATTTGAGAGTTGTTTCGTAAAGTTTTAATCAAGCTATAATCGCATAGTGGCTGCTGTCGTGAATAATTTGTATTGATTTTATTTTACAATTGCAGGATTGCCAATATAGAAAAGTAATGAGACGTGTAATTGTTTTTTCCCGCGCAATTTGCACAACATGGCGGCCCTCCTAATTAACATATGCCACGTAATTGAATATCGAACGCATCTCTGGAACGAATAAGGTAATTCAAATGTTAGATTTCTGTGTTTTCATTTTTGAATAACATATACGAAAACATTACATCTGCACCGACTCAGGTTAAAGAAATAAAACGAGGATATAGAATCCAAGCTACAATATTTTGTATGTAGTTCGACCCATGATAGGCGCCATTTTCCGCAACTCCACGACTAGCGCGTATTTTGCGTGACGATATGTTTAGGTTGCATCACGATGTTTTCCATCAGCGTAAGAGGGTCGGGTAATATGGTATTTTGGCACGTTAACAGTGTTTTTTTTAATTTAATTAGATTCATCTATTATTTGTTTTCATCAGTTGTACCAGGACATCATAGCTACTAGTTACTAGTTACCATAGAAATTCCATTCCGTAATAACATGTGCATTGTGCTAAATGCGACTTATAAAAAACAAGACAAATCTCAGTGACAGTTGTACAATAGTACCCACACATACGTTCGTCTTCCTAGAACACACGCGTACCACCAGATTGTGGCTGGAGGCGCTTTTTGTCAGGCCCGCAGGTAGACGAACAAAAAAGTACCATGAAAAAAAGACCTCAATCTTCTCCGAGGGGGTAAAACATCAAACAAACACATCGCATATTAAACCTTAGCCGAATATAAATAAGGTTCAAAGTAGTCTGTTGAATATTTATTTCTGGAATCGCAACGCAGGGGTCTAATGACACGCGTAGTTTTTTTTATGCGATTACTTTTTTTTGCTTCTCTTTCGGGTTGTGTAGTTAATTATTGTCAAAATTAAACTTTATAAATCGCCCGTCTATTGTTTCCGTGGAAATGCTATCTTTGCATGCGAGTTGAACATTATCACGGCGCCATTTTGAAATCTAAAGAAACAAAAGCAAAACGCAAATAGAATATAAGCTAAGTTCCATTACTTGTCTAAGTTCACGCGAACAATCTAAAATAAAAAAGATACTATATAAAGAAGTTTATAGCTTCAGCTATATTGCTAAGCGGAAAGAATTATAAATACACTAACAATCATGCTATATTAGTAGATACTTTTTTGCAGTCAGTACTTCCCTGGTACAACCGGTCTCTTAGAAAAAGCTTTGTAAAAACGATGAATATAAATAACATTAATACTAAAGGATTTTAAGGTTTATCTATTTGAAAAGTATAGAAAATTACTTACTTATATGTTTTTTTAACTTCATACGGGTATTTTACCCGTCACTTGACTTGGCACATCGAATATAAGAGTACTCTTAGTACCAACGTGCCAACCAAAAGCCATTCGGAATGTTAACCATTCGGCTTTTGGTTTAAATAGGTGAGAAACATAACTGCAGTCCAATCAAGTGCTATGCTGGCAGCAATGCCAAAGCAGACAACATAAATTCCATCCGCAAGGTGTCGACGGTGTAGCTGCCAAATCAGCAGCACTGCCGGCATTGGCACCGTCTACATACACGTTGCCAAACGTCTGCCAGTGCCAGGTGCGTTGCCAAAACTATTTTATATTAAAAAAATAATTTCGATTTTCTTATTATTACTATAGTTAGGTTTAAGTGCCCAGTTTTCAACTAAAGCCTTTCAGTTTTAACTGTACAGTTCGACTGAACGGTTAAAACTGACGTCCACACGTCTATTTGAACAGCAGTGGAACTGTACAATTCTCAGTTTCATCTATATACGTCAGTTTTAACTGCGCTATCGAAATGTACAGTTTAAACTGAACGTCTATATCTTATTCTAGTTATAGTAATACGAGAAAACCACGAGTTACGCTGATAACTTGGCAGTTTGTCTTTGTGAAAATATAATTAGTTTAGTTTCAAAGGAAATAAATAAAAAAAAAAAACTTTTATTAAATTGTTAATTCAGGAGGGCGGGCACTAGCTCAGGTAGACGGGTTTGTTTTATTATTGGTAGAAGTTATTGCTCTAAATTACACATGATTGTTGACCGTTTCGGCTCGCTTCGGCGCCGGACGAACCTTTGCCTACTTTGATCATGTAAAGAATGACCGGCGTTTATATTAAACTAGCTGTTATGCGCGACTTCGTCCGCGTGGAATTAAATAATATAGCCTATGTTACTCGGGGATAATATAGCTTTCTAATGGTGAAAGAATTTTTGAAATCGGCCCAGTAGTTCAGAGTTATTTCAATACAAACAAAAATACAAAGTTTCTCTCTTTATAATATAGGATAGAGTATAGATTAGAAATATCATAGTTTATAGCCATTTTTATATTGTTTTATATTAGTAAGCTATAGCTGGAACTGTAAACTTGCGTGTAAAATTAATCTAAAATTTTCATGAAATTCGATGAGAGGCTTAGCTGAAAAATTGAACATTTTCAATAATCAATTGAACATAGCCATGACAGGATAAGATTAGGCAATTCGGGTACATGTTTAAAAACATACGAAATTTCATAAAACATAGTTTATCTGGATAATCGATGAGGATATGTCACAATCTACTTAATTCCGAAACGAGAATCAGCGTTGTTAATGTTGTACTTTCTACGTTTGGTACATTCATAAAATTTATTAGAAAATACAGAACATCCTTGTTCCTAGTACTTCTTATGATACATAATTTGGTCCAATGAGACCCCTGGTATATCTTATTTAGCTCCGAGTGTCCTCCGGTGTCGTATAATCGACGACTTATTGGTCCTCGCTTATCGCAGTACTTTATACAGTTTTTCGGAGTAAGGGGGCATGAGTCCCAGTTCCCCTACTAGAAGTTGTTACTACCGCAGGTAGACAACCTAGCCTTTCTACAATAGTGATTACAATGACTCTTTCATGACATTATCTTCGTTTTTTATACTGAAAATATTTCTATTTACGTTTTATTTCCTTACAAATATACTTACCTAATTATATCAATTTACTAAACCTTCATTTAGATAAATTATTAATAATATTAATTATGTTAATAAAAACATACGAACATTTCCTTCTACCACTATTATAAAACAAGGAATCATTGTACAAAATGATACAATTAACATATGCAAAAAAAACTAAATTGAAGCAAAGAAAAAAACTTCGTTCCACCGCTAACAATACACGAAAATGACAGAAGTGGTCTAACAATTAACTTCCGGTCGTTTCAAACCAGCTAATGCAAAACTCTAATGACACCGCTGACCCCGTACGGATGCCATTGTTTTAACTAAACTCACATAAAATATATCTTATCGTATCCCAATCGGATCGACTCCATTTTGTTTAACATCGCCTCACAAAATGGCGGCCGGCTCTACGGTAATTTAAAACTTTAATTGAAATGAAAAAAACATGGACGTTGAAATAACAATGATTCATTTTCATATCTTGTCTATCCCATAACTAATGGTGTGGGAACAGTTCTTTGATTAATAAATTGTAGTTTAAAGGAACAAGAGGGGAAGGTCAGAATTTGTCTTCAGTCATAGTCTAAAATGGACTACATCGGCTACATACTAATATTATAAAGAGAGAAACTTTGTATGTATTGAAATAACTCAAGAACTACGGCACCGATTTCAAAAATTCTTTCACTATTTAAAAGCTACATTATCCCCGAAAAACATAGGCTATAATATTTGCATCCACGTGGACGAAGTCGCGCACAACAGCTAGTCTTAAATATACGTAAGTAGTTAATTTATATTAATCAAAAATCTTCTTCCAAGGATACAAACTGCAACAAGATTTATAAAACTAATTGGTAGTCAGATTAAAGATGAAAAGAACGTGGAAAGTAAGGAAAAAATATACCTAGATACAGTGGAACGTGAATAAGCAAGAGTCCAAGGGACCGCGTGTTTTTCTCACTTATAGAGGTTTCTCTCTAATCTGGCTTCTCGCAGACAATGGCTCTTATCCAGGTTTGAATGTATTTATATTCTATTTTTGACAATGTAAGCTTGAAATCCTATTAATATAAGTAATTTAGGTCGCAAATTAATTTAGGGTTTCATGGCTAGAAGCCATAAGAAACAATGTTTAGCATGTAACAATCGGCCGGCACATTGCAGTCATTGCTAATGCCCCTCCCACACGGCTTCGTGACGATGCTTAATTAGTTTTAAATTTTTATCTTTTATTGCTGACTAAATTATGTTGCTTACATTGTCTAGGAAAGCCATTATATCGCCGTTCTATTTATTATACCTATATATTTTTAAAACTACTAGCTGTTGCGCGCGACTTCGTCCGCGTGGAATTAAATAATATAGCCTATGTTACTCGGGGATAATGTAGCTTTGTAATGGTGGAAATATTTTTGAAATCGGCCCAGTAGTTCTTAAGTTATTGCAATGCATACAAAAATTCTCTCTTCTATAATATTAGTATAGATTTCGAATAATGAAGGGAAGGCATGTTTTTAAGAACTATTTATCGTCCGCGACTCATCAGAAAAACATTTTTTTTATTATAAAAAGGGGGCAAACGAGCAGCGGGAACACTGAGGTGATCATCGACGCCCATGGACGTGTGCAATACCAGAGGAACCACAGCGTTGCCGGCCTTTGAGGAGGAGTTTTTACTTCGTATTTGACTAGACTACTAAGAAACTATAAACCCATTTATTTCGAAAAAATGTATAAAGTACTGCGATAAACGAGGACCAATAAGTCGTCGATTATACGATACTGGAGGACACTCGGAACTAAATAAGATATACCAGGGGTCTCATTGGACCAAATTATGTATTATAAGTACCAGGAGCAAGGATGTTCTGTATTTTGAAATAAATTTGATGAATATACCAGTAGTAAGAATACAACAGTAATAACGCTGATTCTCGTTTCGGAATAAAGCGGTGTTTAAACTAAGTATAAAATAGATAAACTATAGATATAACGAAGCTACGACATAGCACTCGAAGTTTTCATAGTATCAACTATGATATGATCATATCATTTAGATTTATATGTCAGAAATGTAGGTCGTTGGTAGGTACTATCGCGTAATTGCGTAACATACATAAATACTGCATACACTGCAGTTATATATCAAAATATTTAACATAGCTGTTGCTCGCGACTTTGTCCGCGTGGAATTAAAATTAGCCTATGTGATTCGTGGATAATGTAGCTTTCTATGAGTGAAAGAATTTTTGAAATCGGCCCAGTAGTTCTTGAGTTATTTCAATACATACAAAAATACAAAGTTTCTCTCTTTATAATATTAGTAAAGATAATGTGTGTCAGATATTTTATTGATAGTTTACGTGTGATGGTTCTGCATGCCTTCAAAATCCAGTCCATCATACTTAATACAAATAAATTATTGATCAATTACTATTTATAGTTCAATAGTAAATGACGCTCTAAAGCCTTGTTCGCGCCAGGATAGTATTTTAGTCGAGTAGCAAGTAGCATTTATCCGAACAAAGGATTTACTACTGTTTATTTACAGTAAATTTTAGTAGAAAAGATCCTTTGTTCGAATACTTGCTACTTGCTACTCGAATAAATACTATCCTAGTGCGTACAAGGCTTAACATCGTCTCGCCTTTAAAACAAGTTAACACGTTCCATGCCACTACTTTTCAACCATCCTGTACCAAGTATCACTATAGACGAGACATATAGTTAAATGTCTTCTCGTGTCCTGCATTTAACTGGACTCGCTCGAGTCGGCACTGAATGTGTTAAACACGTAACATGACAATAGCGTTCAATATCGAATGCAGACGGTAAGCCTTTGTAACGCTGATCCGTGTCATTTGTTACTGTCAATAATAATGATAGAGCAAGTTTGACGTGAACGCATTGGAGCCCCGTGGCGGAATACAATTTTTGTAAATTATACATATTCAGGTGGATTTTGAGATATATTTTTTTATTATTCGATACAATCGGACTCTGTGTCTCACTAGCGCTTATCTGGTGGTGGGATCTATCCTAATAGTTTAACTCCACTTCGGTCTTAGACATTCTCGTCTGAGACTTGGCACTCACTTTCAGCACAACCTCTATCCACCTTGTTTTTGTTCTGCCACTCGATCTGCGACAAGGAAGGGGAAGACGTAGTGCCAAATTTCCGACGTAGTCTAGTGGCCGTCTTTTTATGTTATCACACATTCATAGCCTACTCTCCTGCACCTTATCGGCGCTGTCGTCGCACACCAAAGCTACCTCGTACGTTAACATTACGAATCTTGTCCCTAGCCTATCTTGAAGCCTAGTTACTTCGCACGTCCACCGCAGCATCTTCATTTCGGCATTCGATACGATCTGAATGTCATATTTTAATACTATTATTTGTACATTATGCATTGTAAATCTACTAAACTGACCGAGTTTTTTAGCTATGCGATTTACATATTACAACCTAAGGCCTTATGTTCCAACGCCATTCAAATACTTCGTTACGTTACGCTTAAAAACTAAGTGGCGTCAACATTAAACGAGATCGCCGTATTTGGAGTATACGCGTGGACTTAACATGTAAGACGCTCTTATATATTGAGTGGCGGTTAAACATTCGGCCGTCAGAGGCTCGATAAAACGTACGCGTCGCTGACATCTATACTAATACAGAGATAAACTTTGTATTTTTGTATGTATTGAAATAACTCAAGAACTACTGGGCCGATTTCAATAATTCTTTCACCATTAGAAAGCTACATTATCCCCGAGTACCATAAGCTATATTATTTTATTCCACGCAGACGGAGTCGCGCACGATAGCTAGTATGAAAATATATCGCCATATTTAAACGCTGATGGAAATTTAGTTGTTTTATTCTATAAATAGTTTTAATCTTGAACAAACAAATAATAAAATTATCGTTAATTGCATAGATAAAAATAAAACTCGAGTTATTAAAGCATGCTGTTAACAAAGAGTACGATGAAATTGTATTACTTTGTTAAACACAATTGTGTATGCAACACAGCTCCATCGTTATTTTACGAATACAAAAACCGCAAACAGCAAGATAATCATAAAAACTTGATGTTATCGCGATGAGTAACCAAAGCGACAAAGTTGGCTGTCGATTGGAATGTCTGCCGATATCAAGGAGATTGTTCGGAAGGGAGGAACTGAAGACCATATTTGGAAGGGAGCAATTTGTTTGAATCGCTCATATTCGGTTTTTAAACTCGCAAAAGTTAATGACGAATTAGTCATTAGTAGTCGACCAAACCGCACTGGGCCAGCGTGGTTGACTATGGCCTAATCGTGCCCTTAGGATAGGCTCTGACCCCCTCAGCGGGAAGGTGTGTGAGCTGGTGATGGTAATGAATCATAAATTGAGAGCTCAGCCAGTGCTCAAAAGAAAAGACTATTTCAAAGATGATTTTTAAGGTTACAAAGTTTTTATCCTTACCCTACAGCCACATTAGACCGATGTCATGCAAAAATCGGCCTTACGTAGCAGCAAAATCTCCGTTTTTTGCGCGAACTCGGTCTAATAAAGCCGAGGCATATTAGTTCTTCTAAATAAGTTCATGTATGTTCTTACTTGCTCATTACTACTTAAAAAAAACTTTAGTCACTAATATAAAATAGTCAGTAATAAAAGGTGAGTCAGACAAGGTTCAGTGTCTAGTTTGTCAATTCAGTCTTCCTGTGCTCTGATTGGAGCTAATTGCGTCGACCTCGGACCTCTCACCCTCTTTGTCATTATTATTGGACTGACCCGAGACTATTTGACCTCGAGACCTGATGAATTTAAAGAGATATTTCTAGAAAACAGTAACAAAAATAGTCACGTCCTTGAGATAGGTTGTTCAGTAACTACTCTATTCTATGGTTTTAACACGTTCAGTGTTATCGACTGGCAAATTCAATTTCATACAAAAAATATTATAGCATTTCACGTGTTCACATCACATGCGATCAGGAAAAAGAAGATTATTATTGACTCTGTCTTTTCAGAGGGAATAAGATAGATAGCAATATTGTTGTAATTCTAACCTCTATAAGAAACTTGAATTACAGAGCATCCCCTATAAAGCCTTGTTCGAACCAGTATAGTATTTTAGTCGAGTAGCAAGTAGCATTTATCCGAACAAAGGATTTACAACTGTTCGGACTCGTTTAAGCCTAAACCTACGCACTAGGATAGTAATTTAGTAACTAAACGTGTCCGAACAGCAACATTTCAGTAGAGTAGATTAGTAAATCCTTTGTTCGGGTGCTTGCTACTTGCTACTCGACTAAAATACTCTCCTCGTACAAGGTTTAAGCGAGAAAATAACACGGTACCTTGAACTTCCGCTTATCTAGGCTTGACTGTACTTGTTTAGAGGTTACCTTAATCAAAATTACTTGGAACTTTGTTGTTGTAATTAAGAAACGTTACAAATCGTGCGAAAAGAACGCGTGCAGTCGATTTCTCTGTACGCCAAGTACATTGGAAGTTTATTTATAAATAATTGAGTTATTGAGTACCGAGGTGCGAGCGGCGTGTTTGTTGAACGATGTGCCTTCGCTGGAAACCAAGTGCGTTTGAACTTCGCCTTATATTTATATACTAAAGCCTTGTACGTACTAGGATAGTATTTTAGTCGAGTAGCAAGTAGCAAGTATCCGAACAAATGCTTTACTAATCAATTCTACTTAAATGTTGCTGTTCGGACACGTTTAGTTACTAAATTACTACCCTAGTGCGTTTTAGGCTTAGGCTTAAACGAGTCCGAACAGTAGTAAATACTTTGTTTGATAGATTCTACTTGCTAACCGACTAAAATACTATCCTGATGCGAACAAGGCTTTAGGGCATCACACTACAAATAAGTTTGAGAAGCCCTGCGTTAAGTGTTCAATTCTAAAGTAAGATTATAAAAAGGTAAACAGCCCTAAGTAAATACTATTGAAAGTATTTCTACCTGCCTTTTTAATATTGAAACGTTTTATAATGCAGGTATGCTGCAATATACTTTTACAACATCCTTGTTTATGGTATAGCGAGATTTTTAGGAATATAAATGTTATTAAAAAAAATCATAAAATGCTAACTCTTCTATAGCGGTAAGTGTGACAGACCTTTTAAATAAACCCTTATTTCGTTAGGAATAAGGAATTTTACTTTGTGTAGGACAAGTCCTGGTTTTTTATTAAACTACTGGTATAATTTGGTATAATGAAAAATCTAGTTTTTATTATTTTGTAATTAAAATTTGAAATTAAAGCAAGGAAGGGATGTAGTATATTATGGTCTGGTTGTCTATGGGTGTGGAGCGTCACGCCATGTTGACAATCGTATCAAACGTCATGCTGGCAAGAAGCGGTGCGCGTGTTGGGTACGATTATAGACGTGGTGTATTGATGATTGAGCCATATACCCCTAGGACTGGAACTTTACATTATCTATACTCTTATTCCAAACCAGAATACTTTATGAGGTAATAATTTCACCATTACAAAGCTACATTACTGTAGCACAGGCTATTTTCCGCTCAGATGAAGTAGCGAACAACAGCTAGTGTACAAATACGGACATTCTGATATTGTAGACAGATTTTCTCACATATATTAGCTGATATGATTCATTATTCAATGAACAGTTGTTTACTCTCACATTTATAACCGCATACCTAACTATTTCCACTGAGCGATCAAGTGGTAGAGCCCGCTTTAACATCTTAGCACGAATTGTCCGGCTCGCTCGGTGAAATACCACGACCACACAGAAGACAGGCGTCAAATGGAATCTTTTCCGTATAGTCTGACGATTGTAGTGCCGGAGGCCAAATTTTAGTCCACTTTCTGTTCCTATCATTTCCTTATAAGGAAGTGTGTGTGGACATAGGACTAGTGGTGGAAGGGGAAGTAGATTGACGGGAAAGGGGACGCATAGGGTATTATCCTCTTGCTATACGTCTCCTCCTCCGTAGATTAAGGGTAGGCAACGCATCTGCAATTGCAGATGTCTATGGGCAGCGGTCGCTTCGCTGATTTCAGAGAATCCAGGTGGCCGCTTGCTCGTTGCTACTTTGTAATAAAAAAAAGAATCACTAAATCGGTCCAACCTTCAGCTACAGATTTTATTATTATCCATTTATAACTGTAGTTATTTCTATATTTATCAATTTATTTATTTATGCAGTTGCTGTATAGAACAATGATCATTAGGAAGCAGGATGTTACCTTTGCAATATTAGTAAATACAAGCTGCATGGCATCCATCTTGACTATTACTTCGCGAAGCTTACAGGTTCTTCATGGACTCGTTTGCCTTCAACGATCCACTGTTCAAAAACAACTGAACCCCACATCCCTGCCATATGAAAACCTCCTTTATGCGTCACGAAATAAGGACCATCTGAAATGTATTTAATATGTCATTGGCCACTAAAACGACGAGGTGTTCTCGCTTACAACCATGCCTTTGTTGACACGACCAGATTTAGTTGAATCGCCGCGCCCCGCGGTTACTCTTTATAGTTGGGTCTGAAAAGGGTTTTCGGTTGTATTTGAAGGGGTCCGCTGATACTGGTTCTCGGTATATCGAGGACAGAAGCGCTCACATGGCTACACTATGGTCTGTTATTGGATAGAGGAGCATTCAGGATGTCTCGGTTTCGTCCGCTCTGTGTTTCTTTGTTGCTATGAAACCGCGATTGTGTTTGTACGTTTTTTCGCATGCTGTTTATTGAATTGGCTTCTTTAGACTCGGTCGTGGTATGACTGGAAGAACTATTGTACGATGAGGCAGGTTACTTCATAAGTATAGTTGTCTGTTATATTCTTCTTCTTACACATTTGCGTAAAAATAAATGAACATCGCTGTTAATATTACTTTTTTCATTGATTTGATAAGTTAATCAGCCAGTAGTTGCGTCGTTATTTTGTTCGAATTTCGAATTTTCTTGTTTACTTTCTATATCGAACTTACAAATAATTTATCTGTAAATTCGTCCCCAGATTGGAGTCGATTCTCGTATCAGGGTGGCTACCCAAAGTAGTAGGTAGGCTCTACTAAGCGATTTCAATTGATGTCTCACACGTGGCGAGCACATGACTTATCGAATGTCATTATCAGGTTCATACACTTTTGACGTTCGCTATAGAATCGCTTCTTAGCGAATGTACTTTTGGTAGCCCCGCTGACCGTGTACAATTATTCAGATAATGTGGTTTAACTGAGGGTCACTTTAGTCTAAATGTCAGCGTAACAAATCCGCAATCAGACAGGACGTGATAAACTGACATTTATGTCACTTGTCAATTCATTTATTACTTGTTCCTAATTATAGTAACTTTAATATGGGTTAAATAATGTTACGGTTTTTATATGAAGTGAACCATGGTCGTTGGTCTAAATTACATTTGTCATCTCTTTCTTTCTCTTTAAAAACAGAGAGAAAAACAGGCCCATTGCACAGTTAAGCCTTGTTCGCACCAGGATAGTATTATAGTCGAGTAGCAAGTAGCATTTATCAGAACAAAGGATTTACTACTGTTCGGACTTGTTTAAGCCTAAAACTACGCACTAGGGTAGTAGTTTAGTAATTAAACGTGTCCGAACAGCAATATTTTAGTAGACTAGATTAGTAAATCCTTTGTTCGGATACTTGCTACTTGCTACTCGATTAAAATACTATCCTGGTGCGTAAAAAGCTTTATTTTGGTTACACAGTGGCATTATTCTAGAGTGGAAACAAAAAGTTTTAAAAACATTGTTTTCTTTTAATTTCGATTACAGCATACGGTAGTGAGATCTATTTATATCTAATTATCGTCTAAAAACAGCTTCGACACCGTCAAGAACGTAACCAATCGAAACTTTTTCCTTTGACAAATAAAAAGCAAACAGAAAGAGGAACAGGCGGAGTAATTGGTTTTTTTGCGTCACCAAGTTCGGAATCGCGACACCGGCTGAGAGAAAATTGAAATTCTTGTTGGTGTTAAATTCTAGCCGCGTGTTGATTGAACATTCTAGAAGGTTTGCACGTACCTTGCCCACGTTTTGTACAGCTAAAAAGAATTTATTAAATACAAATTGTTAGTATTTATTGTAAGGTAACATGCCAGTTTGTATCGCTTTTTTATAAGAAAAGTGGACAAACGAGCAGCGGGAACACCAAGGTGATCAACGACGCCCATGGACATCTGCAATACCAGTGGAACCACAGATGCGTTGCCAACCTTTGAAGAGGTGATACGCTCGCTTCTTGAAGGACCCTAAGTCTTAATGGTTTGGAAATACCGCCGAGGACAGACCATTCCACAGCGCCGCTGTGCGAGGCAGGAAGTTACGCGAAAACCGCACTGTAGAGGATTGCCAGACATCGAGGTCGAAAATTCCGACTTTCTTCATTTTGGAAGTACGGATTAAATACGCCTCATATTTCAAATCCAAAACATTTAACCTTAGTATAATATATTATTTCTGAGTAAATTAGACAAGTTATAAACAAAGAATAACGATAACAAATGCTTTCTAACTACGACAGTCAGAGTAGTTAATTAGTCACTAAGTGTAAATATAGCACTTAAACCAACACTAAGGGGCCACTTAAGCCTTAAATGAGAGCGTTAGTGGAACTAGATATCTAAAAGAGACATATCTATCAAGTGTGTTTGTCATCAGCAAAACTCCTTGACCTTTCATTGCTAGCATTAGACACCATGATTCACAATACTATTCGACAGCCCACCAATTACAATCACAATAACTCATTTGACGTACATTGATTGTTCGTCATTCATAATTTAAAAAGGTCAAAGTGGAAAAGCTTCAATGGTTTGTTTACTTACTTATATCCTCTCCATCATCACACTATGTATGAATACATATAGATATGAGCGTCGGTGGCTCAGGGGTTAAGCACTTGACTTGTAATGTGCAGATCCCGAGTTCAAATCCAATGTGTTTTTCGAATTCCATATGTACATATTTACCCGACGCTCTTACGGTGAAGGAAAACATAGTGGTGCAATCTGCACATATCGGCGAAGAAATTCAAAGATATGAAGTCGACCAACCCGCACTGGGCCGGCGCGGTTGACTATAGGGGTAGGCTCCGCAGCCTTCGGTGGGGACGTATAGTGAGTTGGTGATGATGATGATGAGTAGATAGCTGTCTTTTTCACAAAGTTTAAAAGACCAAAGAAAGCATAGACGTGCGAACCGTTGATAGAGATGTATTAAATGTACATACTGTGCTCTGCTCTGCTCTGCTCGGAAAGACTGTCTTTAAACCCAGACACTACCTTAATCTATCTTCTCGGAATAACAAAAGCACAACGATTGCCTTGCCCATGTCATCGTGTAATTTACGAGTGCATCCTTATCGGAGTCACGTTTATATTCCAAGAAGGATCTGTCGGCAGTCGACGTGTTATTGTCCTAACATGGGGGACATGATTCATAATCATACAGCTATCATAAAAGTTTCTTGGGAATCATCAAAACCTCCCTTGATAGAATCAGTTTTGATAAATCTAATGTCAATCTTATGATTATTTTTAGAGCTTCTATTAGAATGGTGAGGAATAACTACATCTCTTATTTTATGTACTAAAAATGTTTAGATTAATAGATATTACTAGTTGTAGGTCCGGAGATTAGGGACTTTTACGAATTTTCGACTTTGGAACAAGTTCTTTATGTTGCACCAGCGACCCGCCCCGGCTTCGCACGGTTGCTAATCGGTAATGCTGATACTAAATACTGCAGCGTTTGCAATGTAAGCGCTAAAAATGTGTCGCTTTACGACATCATATTAAAAACCTCTAAATTATCAGTGTTACTCCACTTTATTGTGAATGTATTATACATGAAAACCTTCCTTATGAATCAGTCTATCTATTAAAAAAACCGCATCAAAATCTGTTGCGTAGTTTTAAAGATTCAAGCATATAAAGGGACAAACATAAAAAAGCGTTATTGTTTTATACTATGTAAGGATAAGGAAAAGGATTAACCATGTTATTGCGAAACTCCTTTTATGTACATTAAAAGGAGTTTCGCAATAAGATGAATGTAAGACAAATAAGATGATGCCAAATATTGAAAAACATCTTAAATTATGAGCTCTTACGATTTAGCTGACGTCGTAATCAAAAGAATTTAGCGCAGTCTTAGTTAAGATGCTTTTGGGTATTTTTGACCGACTCCCAAAAAGAGGAGGTTTTCAATTGGTCTGTATGTTTTTTTAATGCTACGTATTCGACCATTAGTGTAAGATATCTTCGCTCAGGCACCATTAGATGACTCTGAGTCCCAAGGATTATTTAAATCCTATTATTAATATACATCACGTTTTTCTAACAAAGTAGTAAAAAATAATAAAGACAGGTAAATCCAAACGTGAGCAATACAAAGAAATGCGTACAGATAATAAAAGATTAACGAAACACGTCACAGTAATGGCGGGAAACATGGCCACTGGTTTGTTTTTAAAAATTAACACCGGCCATTATGACAGACGGTAGCTTGTCTATTGAATAATCTATGGTCAATTTTACTATTAAATATTCTGTTGTTTAACATCGAATGAAGGAAATACGTACTTTTCCTCATATTTTAATCAACGAAATTGTTCAGGTTTTTGTTGTTCCTTTCCTTTCTTTGGTGAGATGGAAATAACATAAATGAAAGTTGTCATACAAGTTGGCGCTAAAAACAAATTAAAAGAGTTTCCTATGTGTTAATTTAAATGGACTAATTAATTTCAATAATTGAGACATGTTGGTAACAAAAAAACTGACATTAAATTTATTAATTAATTAAAAACTTGGTTTGAAATGGTTTCGATTGATTCCCAGCAGGTGCAAAACTACACATCAATCTTCCTAGTACTGACACCAAATTATTTCAACAAAGGATAATCTTTGAACAAATTCAATACGGGTACGAGCAAAACCGGTCCTTTTCGACATTTTTATACCATAGAGTTATTAACATCGCATTAAAATATTTAACCTTGCTTATTTCTGCATGACAATGTAATCAAAATGCACACTTTGTAATGCATTCAGTTTAAACCGAGAATTTAGAATGTATATTTATTTATATTCCGTCCTGTATCATGAAATTCTGGTTGTACAAGTTTGCTTTCAACATTCGAATATTTTTAATTCAAAAGAAGAAAGCTTTTAGATTTCAATACTCTTATAGGTACATAATCGGTTCAAAATTCTATTTTATATGTGAATTATAACAGTTTTAGTCTTTGCTAGATTACAACCACATTAGACATCTTCATGGTGTGATCTAAGCAGTAGCTGGTCGATGTCAAGTGGGCGAACAACGTTGGTGAGTCAGTCCACAGTGTGGGAACTTAGTGGCTGAGGCGCAGGCTGTAATGATTCATGTCCCCAGCCGCATCTCCCCGCCCTGTACTTGGAAACCGGCCAGTGCCTGCTCCATAAGTTTTTATCGCATTAGAGGTTGAAGGTGAGGCGTGCGGCGAGCGGCGCGCGGCTCGAATGCGGCATCTCGCCTCGCCCGCCCCTAGCGGCGCGCAATCACCATCTCTTGATGCCAGATAAGCCCAAATGAATATGTAAACGACGTCCTCCCACGGCCCCGCGCCCCTGCCGCACTCGCCGCCGCCGCCGACCCCATAAAATGTAAACGGCCTAATTAATATTTGTTTATTCGCGTCCGTTAGTTAAGAACACTGGCGCTGATTAATGCCGCAGCCTCTGAGCCCACGCGCGCCGCGCGACCGACCGAAACGAGCCGGTCGTGTAATTCCCTATGCTTATAACGGGACATCCAGTTATGGTAATGTTAGCCGAATTTCACGAGTCGTTTCGACGCAGTTTTGAAAGTAGACTTAATTATGAAGGTAGGCCGACGCTCTCATGGAATATGGATGCGAGGCGGCCGCTTATAAAACGAAATCCGATTAATTATGTCGGTTTCCTACCGGTCGAGGCGGCCGCGGTCGCTCGTAACGAGTTTTGCGGGCGCGCGTCGCCAGCGGGCCGCTCTTGGGCATCGATCCATCGAGATATCGGTGTCGCGGACGCAGCGGTCGCCGCGGCCGGGCCCATGCTCTGCGCCGAGCCCTTATCTCACCCGACGCATGAATAATTCCCGAGAGGAGCGGTTATCGATCGCACACGTCGTTTTTATTTATACGGCGCGGGTGGGCGAGGCGCGTATTAGTAAACAGGCGCCTGCGCGGTGCGCACACTCACCGACTTGTAGCACGCTCTCGACGCAGCCGGCCTCCAGCAATTTGAGGCCGCGGCAGAAGGCGATGTTGCGGTGGTCGTCGGGCGGCGCGCGCGCCAGCGACGAGTACATGCAGATGTCACGCTCGTCCCGCGGGAACGACCAGTACACGACGCGCCGCTGCACCGGCTCCGGGATGCGCTCGTAGCGTTCTTCGATGCGCTGGAACGGGATCGCCGCCGCCACGATCTTCGCCGTGATGTCGAGCAACGACGGCGGGGCGCGCGGCCGGCAGCACGCGCGT
>QDHC01005902.1:1943-24365 GCA_013186455.1 Papilio dardanus tibullus | reverse complement strand
CGCTGAAGCCGCTGTCGGTGCAATACGAACGTTGACCTTTATTTGTTTATGTTTTTTTTGTCATATTGTCTGAGACACAGGTATTAGTTGTTTTAGATCCAGGTAGAAATTATTGTTTGATATATTTTTGTATCAATATTAAAAGTATTAATAGCAAAGAAACATTTTGTTGGATTAAGTAGCGAATTTACTATAAAAAGCTTACTTTATTGTATGTGACATTAAAATACATTATGTTCCAGGAACCGTACAATTATTTATATCTAGTTCAAACTAAAACATCTCGTTTTACGAGTTTGTTGCATGTTTTAAATTAAATGCAACCTGTATAATTATTTATTACTATGATAATTTTAATCTACGACTAGGAAAAACATTATTGTAATACGTACATTATAACGTATTACAATAATGTTTTTCCTTTACAACTAGATTGTTTAAAATTGATTGTATTATTTTTTAATTAGATAAAAACTATTTGGATTAATATAAAACGGGATTGTGAAGCGCTTGAAGCGCTCGAAGCTCCAAACATCCATGTCTCGACGGAGATCGAGGAAATCCCGACAGTTATATACGTAGTACGATGTTTTATACATAATAATAAATAGTAAATAATGTGTAAGCAAACAGCTGATCACTATTAAAAGTGAAATTCATATTTCTCTATAATGGTACACTTTTGTTTTTTAACGTTTTTCTAAATGTCTCCTCACTAATATCGTCCTGCCAAAACTGTCACGTTGTCACTATGAATGTTCCTAAAAATGGATTTCGCATAGTAAATCAATACTAAGGAAACCCCTTAATGACCAATTAACGATTCTGAGTGACAGTGGAAGCTAGATATTTAAAACAGTATTATATTCCAATATGTAGAAATGATAAAAGTTGACTTATTCATAATGTCGTGCTTACGGCTAGAAATAGCAGCTAATCATACGCTGAGTCGATCCGATACGATCTTGGCTCTTATCTTGTTGCAAAGAATATATTCCATTATACTAGTATGGCCAGCAAAAGACCCGAGAAGACTTGGTATTGAAATTCACACAGACAAAGCAAATAATAATTTATCTATACTAATATTGTAAAGAGAGAAACTTTGTATTTTTGTATGTATTGAAATAACTCAAGAACTACTGGGCCGATTTCAAAAATTCTTTCACCATTAGAAAGCTACATTATCCTTGAGTAACATTGGCTATATTATTTAATTCCACGCGGACGAAGTCGCGCACAACAGCTAGTCGATTAATAAATAGAAATAGGACTTCAGGAATTTATAACTTAATTAAGGAATAGAAAAAGAAAGGGCTTCAAATAATTTTATTAATATTTTTTTCTATACATAATGGAATTATAGTGGTATAGTATAATGTCCTTTGGTTCCGTATTTCAAAACTAAAGATTTTTAGCCCTGTTAACATCATTAGACGGATGTCACGCAAAAAACGGCCTTATGCCGAAGCAAATTCTTCGATTTTTATCACGAACTCGGTCTAATGAAGCCATAGGATTGAAAAAAATGATTCTGCGACTTATCAATTTTTTTATGTTTTTCGAATCCCACTACCGCAGTAAGACTACAACCGCTGAGTTATATGGTAGATGTATAAATACTGTCCGTAGTACTAATAGCTCGGCGCTCTCACTAAATGCCGTCCTGATCGGGTCATGATTCATTCACTCGTCTCTGGGGGGAGAGAGAGGGAGACCGGCAGTATGGGTAAGGGGGAACGCTGTACATACAACCCGAAGAATTACAGCGAAATTACCTATTTACCTGGTTCATATAAATGTCTATTGACACAATAAGTCTTAACCCTGACCTAAAATTACAATGTTGATTAAATTAGGTGTTATTGTTGTCAAAAAATCCGTCTATGGCTACCCTTATGTCGTGTGATGTGTCTCAGACTTTAGTCAGATCTTATAGGTGTCTAACAATACAGACACTACCTCCCTTTTGAGACGCTCAGTAAAATTAGGAAGTCACCCCCTAAGGGGACAGGCTCCGCGCCCCTCGGTGGGGACCTATAGTGAGCTGGTGATGAATTAGAAAGAATGTCTTAAGACTTTTAATAGTACAGGCTGATCAGACATAAACTGCATATCCTGGTAGCACTATCGTAGCAGGCAGAAGGAACTTCATCCATATTTTTTTCGTCTTTGTAACAGCTTACACATGTACCTGTGTTAAAGTAGTTAAGTTGTTTGCTATATACTACTGAATACATAATTAAACTATTCATATTTAAATAGGTTTGTGTTCGTGTTAAATAAAACTACGTCGAAAACAAAGCAGACAGTTTTTTTGTTTAACTCATGTCGTAAAACTTTTCGTATCCGCGAATCAATATCGCGTTCCGAATTTAAACTGTGTGTCCCCGCCATTTTTGTCGGATCTAATGAACTATTAAACTGCAATTTGGCTGCGCGCCGCTGGGTAGATGGCGCTGTGCGCAAGTATTGATCGCACCGAGGGGGCCAACTTCTAGCCATCAAGTTCTGCCAAGTCACGGAATGTATTGCTAGCTATTGTGGCGAAAAATGAGGGGGGGTTGAAATGGGCCAAATGCCCCCCTACGAGCGCTTTTGACGGTCGAAGCCTGTTCAGATATCGAATCGTGAGTCGTTAGTTCTCGTTTATGTTATGACAGAGCGCTTGTATTACTTTGCAAAATTTTGGCGAGGCTATTCAAAGTAGAGCATTCATTTTTACAGTTATTGAGAGATCTAAATATTAATAATCAACTTAATATTTTCTTTAATGTAACTTTATGGGAATGTACTTAATGCGAGAAGTAATATTGCTATATTTATACATATTTATACGTTTATAATATTTTATAAAAATGTAACATTCATAAATAATAAGTTTCTCCGTACCAGAGCGATGAATCATGTAAAATTCATATTTTATAGCATGTTGAATATGTAACGAACTTTATTATGCACTATGCATATTTTCATTTCAATCTATAATTGAAGTGTAGAATAATTTATAAATTCATTATCAATACGAGGAAACTTTTCTCTTTTAATTTTTAACTCAATTTTAGTAATTTCTTTCAGCGCCATCTGTTATTTAAAATCTTAATGACAAAACCTTCGAGTTGATATTGTTGTCATATTGGAACGCCAGATGCCACTTTTGATATTTTGAAAATAGAATGCCAGTTATTTTATTTTAATTATTTATTATAAAAATCACGTCATATTAAAATGATAATAGAAGTATTTCATGTCTTACGAAATATTTAATGCAATTACTTCCATAAAACTATTTATCTATGTTGTTTGCTACGGTCCGGGCATTTCGTTATATCTGACAGGATAGGTTAGTTGATTCCCGCGATCCCATGAGTACAACTCCTGCAACAAGTATAAATAATTACTTAAATATCTAGATAACAGCATAAACAGGTGGTGTACGCTTAGATTTGATCGGAAAAGAACCTTGAATACAGAAAATTGGTGTCTGGATTTTGCGGTTGATAGAATATTTGGGCTCCATTCCCATTCTGCCCTCTTTCCTAGTCCTCTTTTTCTTGTATATCGTCCTAATAATTGGCAAAACGTTCACTCAAATTAATCTAACCATTAAGATATTTACCTTATGTATATGGTCGTAACCCAGCTGCGTGGTCTTTCGGAAAGGGTTGGTAAACTGCAAAGAGACCTCTAGCGGCTTGCTCAGGTACAAATCGATAGCAACAGAGACCTTGCTTTCACGCTCCGTCGCCGAGTCCAACGCGTACAGCACGCCGCAAACTATGAACATTTCACCCACCTGCAGGCAAATTAATGCACAGTTAAAAATAATTAATTAAAAATGTGTGTTCTTTTTTAGAACTAGATGGCGCTGTTTTACATATTTTAGCTTTTCAAATCTTATGTCTCACCTGCTTATGATTGAGAGATATATTCCAAATATAGTCTATGTTCAGATCGTCCTTATTCGGGTCGAAGTTTAACTGAAAAAAGTAATCTTGTTCAAAGAAACTTTATGGTAAAAGGAAACTAAAATTAAGAGTATATTGGTGCATCGATAATATAAATCAAAATGGCTTATCGTATGTGGGGATAAAAAAATCTATACCTTGGCTACGGCTGTGTTATTTGAATCGGCAATCGAATAGATCACCCATAGACCGTTGTCATCAGCACTGAAGTCAACCTGCAAACAAAAAAAGATAATAATAAAAATTATTAAGCAATACTTTCTATAAATAAGCTCTACTATTACTACAATGTGGACGTATTTTTAAAAATACTGGCAGTTCAATGTCATCTGCGCAACGTAGTAACCCTCCCTTGCATTCCTAATTGCCCTGCTATAGGCTACACCTAAAGATAATTTTCTTTCTAAACAGCTACTTGTAACGCCATCTAGTGATATAAGAACACACTAAAAACGTTATCAAGTGAACGGAACCATATGATTCTGCAGACACTCGTGTAATATTCCCAAATTTTGACCACCTATACCTGGTTGTGCTGCGCGGTGTACAGGCGTCCGTCGGCGTGTGGCAGATGTACAGACTTGATGCGGCTCTGAGTCAGGTCGTAGCGGATGATATCACCAGGATGACCTGACTCGTTCGCTTGGTAGAAGAATGACCCGCTATACACGATGTGACCGTTGCCCTGGTAACAATTAAACAAGACAAGTCGAATTTACGTGGATTGAATCAATACATTAAGTGCTTTAAAGCTTACAGACTACACGTTCCGTAAGATGAACCGTTTTAATTGGACCTTAAAAAGTTTATAGAAGATAGAAGAATCTCAGGGTTGATATAGCAGGAAGAGAATCAGTAGTATAATAAGTATGTACGTACGAAGAACGGTTTCTGCAGCTTGTGGTACTCATCCACATGATCCGCTTTGAAGCTGGCCTTGGTTCGGTACTCGCGGAGCCGCTCTACGTCGCTCTCCTGTGTCGTCCAGAGTTTCTCTCTCTGCAATAGCAAATAGTTAATACTTCAGTCCTACAGAACATAATAGAAGACCAATAAATATGTAGCTCATTTCGAAACTGATATTGGTTTATTACCTGTGATTCTGTTGCATTGGAATCCCTCAGCCATGCTCCGAACAGTTCATCTTTGTAACGATGGTATACCGGTTTGCCGATCGCGTATAGCTGGCAATCTAGAAATATTAAAAAAGTAAACAAAAGACCAGAGATTGGAGCCTTACTTAGCTAGTACTAGGGATTATGCTAACTGATTCTAGGCCCATAAGTATCCAACGCCTGAGAGAGCAGATTGTTACAGATCCTGTGTAACTTACTAGTATTCCTTCTAGGCTTGAAACCGGCGGTGGAGTTCATGGTCGAGATGAGGAGGTTGGCACGGTGGCATCGCGGGCAGGCGGGGCAGTGCCGCACCTGGCACAACTCCTCGTATGAAGTAAACGGCGGCGGACGAGACCCGAATTCCATAGGTTGCTCCACTATGTTGTTGGTATTTGGACCTGGGTCTGAGATAGAACACACATTTTCATTACTACGATCTCTCAAACTCTATCTTTTCTCTAAAGTTTCAAGTGCTTGATGTGATTCAATACACAAAATGTGTGCTGGCCTGGTCTTTTGAACCTAAAGTCTTTACCAAAATGATTTAAATAAAGACACAATCATGCGATGTACTGGTTATACTTACACATCAAACGGATATGACCTTTAACAGTCTGGTTATTGAGTTCATTCTTGGCCACGCAACTGTACTGTCTAAGATCATGCTCTCTCACGCCCGGGACTTCGAGGCGCATTACCCAGCGCCAGGGGTCACCGGTAGTTGCCACCTCTGTCCTGTACCTCGGACCTTCGAGGGTTACTCCGTCAACCTCCCATGCGAGCACCGGTTCTGGCCATGCTTGGATCTGGAACATTTGGAATGGATTATAAAATAACTCCAGAAGTCTTCTGCAGACACATGCGTCAGCTGTTCTTTAATTCTTTATTTGTAGTTACCTCACATTCGATTTTCGCTGTCTTGTTGAATACATACACAATATTATTGGGCACACGAATGTATGGACTGACTGCAAGCAAAGAATAATATTAAAATCTTCTGTATCTTTCGTTACGGTAACCCGTCCGTATTAGTGTCCTTACAATGTATCTCAACATCCGTGGTCTGGTTGGCGGAGGGCAGCATACCATTGTTGGCCATGCAGACGTAGGTGCCGGTGTGCCAGCGAGATACGTTGGGGATGTTCAGAAGGTGGCCGCTAACTGATGCGTCGCGCCATGGACCCTGACAGAAGAAAATCAACCACACTTATAAACTATCTGGCTGAATAATGCCTTTAATGCAAATAAAAGAGATATCTATGATCTAAACTCCGATAAAGGATACAAACCTGAATTATAGCATTGCCGTCGACTCTACGCCAATCAATAGTCGGCTCAGGTCTTCCCATTGGGTTGCAGCTGATGCGAAGAGTGTCACCTTCTCGGACTATCACACGCGTATGCTCCTCTGTGAATCAAACCGATAAACATTTAGGAGGAAAGGATGTTACCGTCTCTCGTTGTCTCTCTAGAAATGTTACATGTTCCATCTCTTTCATGTAACAAAAACAAACAACTTACGTGAGAATGTAGGCGGAATAAAGAGTTCCTTTTCTTTGGTGTAGTTGTATATGGAGAGGCCAGGCCTACCCGGAGCGCCATCACGGCCGTCGTTACCACGTTGTCCTTTAGGTCCTATTGGACCTCTGTCGCCTTTTGGTCCTCGCACTCCTGGAGGTCCGACAGCACCGGGTTTTCCTGAGAAATAGTTTTTTTTTCATATTAATGACTGACATTTGTTGATGAGAATGTTGTATATAGACTTAATTAAATTACGTACCATCTTTCCCATCCTTTCCATTTTTCCCAGGACTGCCGTCTTTACCCGGCATGCCGTCTCTCCCGTCTCTACCAGGCGCACCGTCCGCTCCGTTCCTCCCTGACAGACCGTCCAGACCCGGCTCCCCTGGCACGCCATCTCTTCCATCCAGACCGGGATTACCAGGAAAACCACGTTCTCCTGTCAAATTATTATAGTGAATGGTTCCTTCAGAAACTTTCTCCGGATTTTTTTCGCTAAACTAAATAAATGAAGAAGTCGAGTTAAAAATATTATTTTACTAGAAGTGTCAACAAGGACAGTTTATACCTTTAACTCCCGGAGGACCAGCTGGCCCACGGTTCCCAATAGGGCCTTTAGGACCTGGAACTCCTGGAGGGCAGTAGTCTTGTGTTGCTTTGCAGAACCCTTGCACCACTTTGTACTGAAAAGTACGAAAAGCGCGTATTGAGTCGCTTTTAACTGACTTTCAACAGAAGCAGGTGACATGAGCTATGAACATCAACTATTATTCTATTCTTGTACCTCTCCTTGAATTCTAGCAAAGGTAACATTTGGCACCTTACTTTAACATTTGCCTTTCTACATCTTCTTAATTAACTTACCGGCACCCTGGAGTAGCTAGTGAGCCAGACCCAGGAGTCACCGCCGGGTGCGGGGCCCTTTGCCCCGGTCCGCTTCATCTCCGCCGCGTCTTTCTCCTCCAGCTCTGCGCGCATCTTCGGGTTGAAGAATTCCACGTGAGGAGCGACTGTGTTCTCCTCTTGGGCTACTGACGCTTTCTGTTTGTTGAAAAAATCAGAGTAAAAGAAACGAGGACAATCGAAATAGAGTAACAAAAGAGTAAGAATGCCCGAACAAAATAGTCGTAGACTACGAATCGTTGTAATTTGCCTATCTCTACATTTTTTGCCTTAATCGATGTAAAGCTAATTTAGATAGATAAAAGAACAACTTTGGAATAACATACAGTAAAAAAATCACATACCAGCATAGCTTCTCTTCTTATTCTATTGTGAACAGTGACCCCCATTTCTGATATGTACTCTTCTATTCTTTTCTCTAACGAAGCTTTTAAATTATCAATTACACTATCTTTATTAACATCTTCTTCAACAAACTTATATGTATGCATCAATATAGAGAGTACACCACAAAAGGTCGCAAACAGAGTTAATCTTCGACAACATTTAGATTCGTCTGATTTACGTTTTGAAGACATGATTGCATCTTTCAATTGAAGCACTTGAATCACAGCATTCACTACACTTGCCTCTATTGGAGGATTATTAACACTTATTTCAGTAGCATTACTAGGATTTGTTTTAAGATAAAATACGTATTTGCTATATATTTTAAACGCGTTATCTGTTAGAGCGATCCTTCCTGTGCCAGCTCCACTGATAACTAACAATTGCGAGGGCCCATTGCTCCCGCGTTCAATCAAACAATCGACAGTCGACCCGCACGTGTTATAGTTTGAATAAAAATAAATGACACATGTGGCGCGTAAGAAATCTCTTCATGTGGTTTAAGATTAAGAATCTTCTAATATTAGGAGTGTAATTGGGTCAAGTTACGATGGTTGGATGTTTGTTTGAAGGTATCTCCAGAACGGCTTAATGGATCTCGGTGCTATTTTGCACAGATGTAGAACAAAGTCAGGAAGAACATTTACTACATTTACTCCTTTTTTAGTATGTTAGGCACGTGTTAGACAACTAGCGTTACATACATATGAAGCATCTTTCAGCTGAGCTTTTAAACCAATACAGAGATTATATTTAAACAAATGAATAACAGCAGTTTGGTAACTAAATTGTTTAACAACGAAGTATAGTTACGTCATTTGGAATTTTGGAAGATCCAATTTTGAATTAATAACATGCTAATTGTCTTCAAAATAAATTGAATCATTTTAAATAAGAATGCGCGTGCGAGTGTGCTAAATTATGACGTCATGTCCCTCAAATGTAATACCAATGAGCATATTGACGTCATAGTATCGCACTGTTTCATTTGAAACGCATTTTAACGGTTAATATTAAAAATATAAGTTTCCACGAAAAAAGATCTCAATTCTTGGCAACCCTCGTGGAACCGACAGTTTTACGCATGCGCTGAAAAATATGTCAGGGCCGTGACATGACATGGTCGCAAGGTCACAGATGTTTAGTGTACGACAGACTGCCAGTGAAATTGATCCTCGGAATTACAACCTCCTTGGTGCTAGCCTTTTTGAATACTGATATGGATTTGGTACCACCCCTAGCTCCAGTACATGGTTAGTGCAAATTATTTAATTTATGTAAGTTTCTTTGTTGAATTTGAGGTTATGTTTTATTATTTTCAGGAATAGTTGAATATAATTTAATTAATTTCGATATTGTTTTTTGTTATTTATATCGTAGTAGAGTCAATCTCTACATTTCCATTTGTTACAATTGTTTGATGTGAAACAGTTGGGTTAGTGTAATTTTTTTTATTTATTAATAAATTAAGTGATTTCTTATTTCGGATATAAACACAAGTTAAGGAAGAAATGAAAAACACCATATTTTTACCGTTTTTTTTTTATTATCTTTGATATATTTGCCTATGTCTTTGTGCTTATAGCATGCAGTTTAATCTCCTTATAATACCTACTAAACAATGTCAAAATTGTTTGGTATCCCGTGTCAGCAATCCAAATGTTTAACTTAATTAAGAAAATCGTTGAACAATATACGAGTACTCATCGTATAACACACTTCCTTTAGCCTGTAGCGTTCAGCCATTAGATGACTACGAATCCCCAAGAGCGCCACTTCTTCGACAAGTATCCTTGGATGAGGAGCGTCCGGATGACTGCCAGGGTCACTGGAGAGGACATTACATCCAGGGAGAGGACCAGGAGCGAGGGGTGAGGCTGTTCAGAGCTCTGCTACTGCAACATCTAAGGCTCGAGGAGATACGGCCACCACCCTGCATGATGGCGCCGGCGAAACCTGATCACAGGTAAGATAGAATACAGGCCTGCCACTCTGAAATATAATTATGAAAGGACTTACAACTGTCTTCCTCTAGCTCTGTATTTTCATCTCAGCCAGTTTGAGCGTGTAGGTCATCTTCAAAACTGGTGTTCCTTAACGATATCCTATATTAAAAGTATTGTAGTCCAAGGTTGAGTATACTTTTCAGAGGGTGGTGGATGTACTGGCGAGACTGGAGGTCGTTAGAGCGAGCGGCGAGGCGGTTCAGGGAGACCAAGGCGCGGGCTATCCTAGCAGCTAGAGCTGAACACATACCTCTACTTAGCTTGGATGAAGTTGCATTTGAGGATATCATGCAAGAACTGTGCCAGGTTAAAGGACTTAAAATTTCATAATTGGGATAAAAATAGCCCAAAAGTCAGACTGTTGGGCTATCGCGAAATAAGAATGCAACTCTACATTTTTTTTCTGAATCGGTGTATTAACCAGAGTTCACTTGTTTTAGGCGTGTTCGCACGTGGAGAACAGAGCCCTGGTAGTGCTGGCATTCCTATGCGAGGTGTGTGCACGCGCAGTTCGAGTAGGAGGCTGGTGTCGTGCGGCGGACTGGGCCGCGAGGCACGTAGCACAGTGTGCCACGCCCTGGGCTAACCGACATGGAGGATGGGTGAGAAGTTACTGTTATTAGTTTAATCCAGCTGGGAGTTGTTCAAACGTTGAACAAATACGACCTATCACTATAATTGTGTAAACACCTTCTTGCGTGACTTGGATAAGAATAAGCATATGGTCTTAACTTCCTGGCTGTGTTTTGAGGTTGTGGTATTTTTTCGTTACTCTATGAAGCAGCTATGTTACTGCTGGCTTACACGTACAACTATCTTGAGTATGAGTTCCGGGCTAGTTACTTAAGAAGTACTTTTCCTTTCAGAGCACAGTAGTAGAGCGAGCTGGTGGAACTCGCAGAGATGATACAACTCTGATCGCGGGCGCGGCGTTCGCAGCTCTATTGGCGTTCATACTGTTCTGCCGACACCGATTTCGATATACAATACTTTAAGTTATTAACCTATTTGGTTGACTTGGATTTATTAACCCGTTGTACGGTGTCCCTTGGGGAGAGTAAGAGAGATTGGGAACAGGTGTGAAAAGCTTTTGATGTGTGATGTATCCTTTCACATAAAAAGGTATATAAAAGTATCCAATTTAGTTGATTATAATATATTTGTATTTCAATGTTTATTACTATAATATATTTGTATGTTTATAGCTTTTAATGTTATTAAATGTAAAACATCTATTATTATTCCTTTGGCTAAAGTTTTTCTTCATATTGTAATCACGAATTTCAACCGAATGTACAATAAATATAGTTGATTATTAGAATAAGAGTAATATGCAAATATTTTATATTTATCTCTTAAACTTTAAAACAGAGATGAAGTAATTAAAAAATTTTTTTTTTCGTAATTGAACTTAAGAGAGAACTCAAGAGATACTAAATATAAAATGTGTATTAAAATAAAAAAAAATACTTTTTAATTACTTTGATTGAAATATATTTCGATAATGATAGATATGAAATTAATGTAAAAAAATAGGGATCACATTGTTTTTATTATTAGAGTATTACTAGAAATAATTAATGAACTTAAGTAAATGAGTATTATATTTATTACTAGCCAAAATGTTTCCTATATTATTTAGTGACCGTCCACAATGCTGAAAATATGAAGATTTTTCAATAGACGTAAGTCCTGAATATGTACCATCGTTCGGCAGAAACACTGAAAATATTGTTTTTATAATGTCTTCAAAATATATTGTCCTTTACGTGAACTACATTTTGATTAATTGTTTCATTCATATTCATAAATCCTGAGTAAACAATAACTTGGGATCAAAATAATAAAAAACAGTATTGACTATTTTATAATTTTTATTGTAATTTTCCATAATACGGTCGACAGACGCGATACTCAGACCCACCGCCCCCACCGTCTCGCACCGTCGCCGTCTGCAAACTGACTCCGACGACAGCTAAGTAATCAAATCACTTATAAACATTTGAATCTGATAAACTATTAAAACGCGAATCTATCACATTTTCCAACAACAAATATAAACTTTAATCAGGCCATTGGTGAACGTTTTTAAAGACCAGATGACGAAGAGTATGTTACAAAACGTGTTTGATTAAGGTCCCATAATATTATGTCAATTTAATGATTTACATTCTAAAAGTTATAAATTATTAATATACTGGATTTATATGAATGTACTAATAATTATAATTGATTAATACATAAATAAAAAATGTAAAATATAATAAACTGAATTTCGCAAATGCCATTTGGTCTTAAAAACGCACCCGTCACATTTCAAACGCCAACATAATAATTATTCTCAAAATCTACATAAAATTCATGTAATACTGCTAAATTATCATTTGGATCACAACATTAGAAATTGAATTAAACCATAACATCGTCAAATGCATCCTCAAAATATCCGTTTATCAATACAACGTGATGAAAATCCCTAGACTTAACTACATCGTTAAAATTAACAACATTTGTTACTTTTACTTAATCAATAATATCACTATTAACAATCTACGCTGGCATCTCGATTTCGCTTATATCTGGATGGACGCAGGAAACACTTCCCCAATATATTAAGTACTTTTAACATGAATCTTTTAAACTATACTAAATTCCAGAACGACATACTTTAAGATAAAAATTTATAACATTAGTTAAAATGGAAGATATCTGAATTATTCCCTTAATTTAAGGTCAACGGAAATTGTCTTCTGATATATTTAACAATTTGCAAATTCTTTTAACATCAACAATACCTAATTTCTGAAAGACTTTTCAAACTGTTTCTACTTGCCAACTAGTTTTTGCCAAATTACCCAAATCGAATTTTAAGTTTTGAAAATAAATCATTGCTCGGATTGAATGTCTTTCAAATTGTATGATTATCCAAATATTAAGTGACTTCAGGCTTTCTATCATCCCAAATTATGTTCAATAATGATTAATTGATTAATTATTCGTCAATTACAACCGATTTTAGGAACCTGATATAAGATTTCAAATATGTTTCAGTAGATATTGGTCTGCGAAAACGAGATGTGTCAGCAGAAACAAAATCATTGACTAATCGCATTTCACTTTCCTTGACACGATTCTTTAAAGCTGTCTATGAAGAAATCGAAGAGGCTGGAAATCTTAATAAAATATAAATTATTCTTGGTGTTCATCGTTACGTCATCGTGACGAAAAAAGTGAAACGTACTAATTTTTTTGTTAAATCTCTTAAACCATTTTCACATTATATCATTTTATATAAAAAACCACCACTCTAGTAACAATACTACCTGGATATTATATTTTCATATCGTTTATTAACATTATTAAATTTTTAATGTTAGCTTTAAGCCTAATAACCTAATCTTAAACTACGAAGAAGATATAAAGATTATATATTTTTAGTTAAAAGGTGTATCAAATATTTGAGACACCATAATTTCAACTTTAATAGATTCTAATAATTTATTAACAAACTTTGAAAAATGGAATCTAGCTCGGCTTGTGCTATTTGGTAATAAACAAATGCAATTTTGATGTAACTACGTCGAATGATGTCTCCGGGGGTCACGTGACCCGGCGGCGCGCACCCGCACCCCGTGAGAACTCTATAAGTTATTAGAACAATAATGGAAGGATGATTTATTTATAATATCTACTTACATAAGTACTCAAGAGACAGATAAAAATCACTAGTGTATATATATCGTATGAAATACTTGTTAGCGTATAGAATAGTGTCGAGTAATAGGCGATACAATGTTTTTGGTGCATCCCAATATTTATACATATTAAGGGATAAGTATAGATTTAAATATACAGATCTCTAACACTCCTAGATGAGTTAAGAATATTATGTCGATATTAAAAAGAATTAAGATCGAAAATTCGTTCGAACCTTAGAATATAGTTAAAAGAATGGCCACATTTAGATCTCACAGTTCATTGAGTAATATTGTCTATATTGAAGAAGAGGTTACTGCAAGCTATGAAGAATTAGCTAAAGTTATTGAAGAAGAAGTTAGAACTGTTCGATCGTCAGTGGCTCTGCTATGCGAACTACAGAAATCTATAATCAAATCCAAGCTTAATAATACTTTATCGAGAATGAGAGACGAATATTGTGAGCATCACACACATGACACATCTTATCACAGAATTTGATGCCTCGATTGCTCAGACATTACCGATATGTCTTATGTATATTTTAATTGATTTCTTTGTATTACTATTGCTGATTTGCACATTTATAGATTGCGTCAATAATCACTTGTCAATCAATCTAGTAATTATATTGTCACAAAGGTTGCTAATTGACACTTGATTTGGTGTTGCGCTGAACCAATGTGTCGTAAAGATTTTTTAGCACCATTATGGTTTTTAACATCAAATTCACATTTTTGCAAATTAAGTTCAGCATTTTAAAGATCAAATTCAGACATTGAATTGCCCTTATTTAACTTGCAAAAATCTGATTTTCCGTATTGTAAAAAACTTCGAACATATTTTCGATTATTTAAAATCCTATGGCTGAATTGAATAATAGTTATTTAGAAGAAAAAGCACGCGTTTTATTTTGTCATCTCTGACTGTTAGTATTTGTGTTGTGTTATGTACAATAACGCTAAACGTAATTGCAGTCATTTGACAATTAAGGTTGTTAATTTTATGAGCCTAAGCAGAGCTTTACATCTCACTTTTGTGCGCATTCATATTATGAGTTTCGTCTGCCAAAACGCCTTTCCAAAAACCTCTTGCTGTCTCAAATTTTAAGAACAGAATGAGAGGGATGTCAATACATTTATAAGGGGTGTTTCGACAGAGAAAATTTTCCCAATTCTGATGATTTGGATAAAGTTTGAAACATGTAATGGTTTGAGCTTTCCACAATGTTCTGAAATGTTAAGCTTAACAATATAAATACAAACTAACTACGTATACTAGTCTATTATTGCTATGTCAAATAGGCGGGTTATTAATTTAAAAATATGGGAGACTGAATTGAAGTTTAAACTAATAAAGGTAAGAAAGATGTTTACGAAGTTAGCGAAGAAGAGAAAGAAAACGGACGGTTTATGTAGATGTTAGAGGAATAAGATTTGAAACCGTATTTAGTTTATTAATAAAGAAAATAATATATCAAAACATAAATTGAATGTAAAGGTATTCAGGGAATTTGATTTGGTAAGAACTGATAATGTTAGATAAATTGATTAGTTTGTTATAAGCGGCGATAAAGTTCTACTTTTCAGGATGAGAAAAACTTACTGTGCTTGCATTTACAATTATTCCTTTAGATATCAGATAACATAATTTCATACAGATGATAAAAATCGTATTAGACTTTCAAATTGTAATAATTAAGGTATGTTTGAAGCACAACAGAGTTTTTCTCATCAATTCTTATTTATCTATAATCCTGTGTAAAAACTTCGATGTATAGGCACTGTAATGCACCATGTGTCATTTGACACCGGTTCTGTTATCAAAGCTTAAGTGTCATAATATCTATAACTATATTAATATTGCTATCAGGTGAAAGAGTAACATACTCCATGTTATGATCACAAATATTATTAAGTTCGAGAGAACTTTTAGGCACATTTTATGGAATCGCTATGAGACTGTAGCTTTTGTCGACACTTGGATTATTTACTACAATAGATTCAGTTATACTGATACAGTACAAATTCATTGTTTTCATTGTACTTGAGGATTTTAACTACTAATGTTTCTATCATTGAGGTAAATTAAATGCACTTTCTCGGATGCGCAACTCAACCGTTGCGTTGTCTTATTTCCTAACATTGAAATGAAAACAATACGTGTGGACTAAAAGTCCGTTTCTATTGTAAATTATAACACATTTAATTCTTTGGAAATTCTAACATCGTTGTATAATTTACATAAAAAAAACAAAATATTTACAAAAATAATATTCGATTCGCTATTCATTAGATCTCGTACAGCAAAAGTTGCAAATATTTATAAAAGCGCCATTTTGTTTATGGCTAATATAAATCTAGGATCTTCGCTGCAACAGTTTCATTGAACTTTGATCCTTAAACACCCGCTTCTTTGTTTGTTTCGTACTTCAATGTTATGGACATGGCCACATTAGTCCTAACATTTATAACATTATTTGTGCTTCGAACGTCAGTATCTATTTTTACAACCGCCTACTCGATTACTATTTCTAGTATTTGTCTACTACATGTCATCGACTAAGGCAACGTACTTAGTTTAAAAATCATCATACTATACTAAGCTGAGTTAGTACTTATTGATAATTATATATATGGCTTTAAATTCAAATGTTTTCTCGCTAAATTCAATATTGCTTATAATTGTTATTAATTTGATAATGATAGAGATGATTTTGTTGGTGCTACTTGAGCAAATACATGAAAATAAACAAAAATGAGTTTCGTCAATGATTATGAACCATGTCGTATTTTCGAGAAAGTTCTAAAAATTGTAAGACTGTTTTAAAATTATTAAGAGTACAATAATGATTTGTTGGATCGATTGATTTAACTTGTCTTAATTTTCATTTGAAAATTAATTATTAGGATTTATTTATCTCCTACTTGGTGTCATTTGACTCTATCATCGACAATGTCTTTATTTTGTTCCTTTAATTTCTTTTGTATTGATTCCTGATTCTATAATTACTCGCTCGGGCAATGTAGATATCCGTATTCGAGACCTAAACTCACTGCGACGAATACAAAGTACAAAAGGAACATTGTGAATCCGAGGCCTTTGTTCATCTTCCACCTGAAGCAGGCTATGCTGATGATGACGAAGATCAGCATGGCGAAGAGTAGCACGATGCTGCACACCATGCCTTTAGAGTTGACCTGGACCGGTTCACCGTTGATCAAACCGTACAGCAACCAGGGAAGAGGTAACCTGGAAAGTTAAGGAAAAACATAAACATGTACCTACAAGTAATTACTAGTAGTAATTTTAGTTTAACACACCGTTTACGATATTACTTTTGCCTTAAGTTTAGGGTGAAAGTAATTCTGTTTACTTATATCTTGTTACATTTAAGAATTGTATTCCGTCTTTCCGGTTACAGGGTTTATGATTATTATTATATCGTCTAGGTCTTAAGTAACTTCTACTATTGTATTTCCCATTTGCTTTCGCCACATAAATTATGCTGTTGTTCTCTTGTTTAATATTTTTTATTATTAAACCAGTAGAGTATTGAATGTTAATCAAGATTGTTTATAATGAAGTCTAATAAAATAAATGTTCTATAATTTGGTAGAAAAATAAGTAGATTTTAAATTGTATGCGCGTGTTGGTAAAATGTAATTTGTATGGTCGTTATTATGCTATACACATCTAAGCGTCAGGTCACGCCCTGTTTATCACGCACTACCCATTTTCACGTAAGTTGGCGTTTGTTTGACCCAATATTTAGGCCAAGGCCTATCGGATCGTAGATAAATATCAAAAAGTAAGTTTCCATCAAGCGAGGGCTGGTTTATAGCCGCAAGTTAGATCGGTGCTACCGCCCGCTACGTAATAGGCCGTTGTTGATTAACTTCTGATAATTATACCTTGTAATTGGCAAGAACAATACTTTGGAACTTGTTTAATTCGATAATCCATTGTGGACCAAAGTTATTACCGCTTTTTAGCACAAATTGATTGATATTTCTAAGCGTAACATGGTTACCTCAGTCTAATTAACTGTAAATGTCTTCTACGTGAAATCAGAGCTTTATTTCTTTTCAAATTGTAATATACAATAACTCGTATTTTATAATATTAAAACAACACCGATCCTACGTATATAACTTGGCAGAGTTTCGAACCCATACCCATTCCAGCTGTCAAATGGCCAGGAAATATTTGCCGTTACAAAATAAATCAAAGGCTCCATTTACAAAGCTTAGTTTTATTTGGTATCTGCTGAAATTGAACCTTATGTTCATAGCAGTAAGGGTTATGTTATTGTTTAATATCGATCGATGGAGAAGTTCTGGCAACATCTTCATATAAGTAAATGCTACGTAAGGACAAAGTTGCATTTTTATATTTTAACTACCAAAAGCCGTTTAGTTTATCATTTTTTTGTATTTGAGTAAATGATAGTCGTTATCACCAACAGTCCCTAAATGTTAGGTAACCCTTAACGAATTTTAAATGTCACTTAACACTTTTCGTTTTCACCAACAGTTAAGTATCACTTTATACCGCAAGGGATCCGTTAAATTTAGGGAGACCCTTAAGCAAAAAGACACCTATCTACTTTAGAGGTTGGTTGGTGAAAATGGGCATGAGAGTTATAGAATTTGAGACATAAAAATTATAACGTTTTAATATTGTAATGAAATATAAAACATTATTTTTCGTTGTCCATCGCGTCCGTGTCATTCTACTCTGTATTGTAAAATGGGTCAGCAGAGAAGTATAGCAGGCTGTTTACATTGTGACAGTTTCACGTTGGACCCACGCCAGATACGCTTAGATACGTACAGACATATTGTTACACTTTATTGGATGTTTTAACATATGATATTTTATATTCACGCGTTTGTTGAATAAAAGATTATTATTTTTTTAATTCTAAGCTGAGGTCCAGGCTCTTAACTATCAGATTTTTATGATAACATGTTATACAAATTCGTCAGCATAATATGAAAACCAGTGGACTTACCCAACATGCTTTTCGATCGGCGATGTCGCTGATGGAATCGACAAATTTGTATGAAACTGACATTGACGTTCTATATCGCACACGTGACAATCACATATTTTATCGAATGTCAATGTCAGTTTCATACATTTTTGTCGATTCCATCAGCGACATCGCCGACCAAAAAGCATGTTGGGTAAGCCCACAGATCTAGGATAATATAAATTAAAAAAATAAAGTTTATCTCAATTATTTTTGCTAAACGTTGTTGGTGGTGCATTTATTTATGACTATAATGCTTCTTGTAGCAATTTTATTGTTGGTTTATTCAAATAAAATAAAAAAGTTGAGTTTCCTATAAATTATAACTAAAATTAAGACATTTTCAATTATATCATAGTTGTAAGAAGACAACCTACAGCTAAATTACTTTAGAACTAGTGCCAACTTGAGCTAAGTTATAACCCAAGTTAGCTAAGTTATAACTAAAAGTGGCTTATTTCGTGACCGTCACCATGACTTAAGCAATAAAGTTGCACCCGTTAAGTTCTCAATCGAATAAAAATAGTTATTTTTTTTTTAGAGACTGCATAAAAGTATTTTCAACTTTATAAATAAGGTGTTTGGTTACGTTTTAGGTTGTAATTATTTATAATTTGTCCCTTTTTGTTTACGTCTTCAACCCTTGCCTTCTGGGAGGACAGGGTTATATCAGATTTGACTCACTAAACCTCGGTGGCCATATTTGAGTGGTAACAGAAAGTTCCGGGATCTCGAACGAACGCACCGGGGATTGTCCCTTATGCTTGTTTGCTTACCTACTTGCTTCTACACAATTATATACTGTGATGAAACTTTCGTAGGTTGTTTGCCAGAGACGGTTTATACCGAAAAAAAATGTCGTTATTTTTTTAGCTATATTTCCTCTAATTAACAAAATCAGGTATAAATATACGTATCAATAAGAACTAAAAAAATACTGTATAGTTTTTTCCATATAAAAATGAGACCAATGGCAGCTATTTTTAACCAAACAAAAAAACCACGTAAATCGGATCAGAGGGGCTACCCCGCAGAATTCGCTGCGTAATTCTTGTATATATATAAAAAAATATTGACTTGATAACCTCCTTCTGTTGGAAGTCGGTTAATAAAATTGGTGTCGCGTGAACTTGGTTTGTATTCGGTCTAACGTGGGGCGTGTTGAGTGCATGATTGCTGAGGTTCTCTTGCTGGAGGTCAAGAGGCTGAGGAGTGGTAAGGCCGAGGTCGATTGACAGAGGAAACGAGTATCGCATTCTTTTGTTACCAAATTACAATGTTAGAGTTACAAATGGTTTATTTTTGTACTACATTTATTGTTTTTTTGTTGTCTTATCCTATGGCGTAATTAGACCAAGTTCACGGAAAAAAGGAAGACTTTGCTTCGACGTAAGGCTGTTTTTTTGCGTGACATTGGTCTAATGAAGTCGTAGGTTAAGAAACTTGTAATTAAAGGTACTCCAAAGTACATGCGCTACGAAGCGATTCAATAGCGAACGTCAAAAATGTATGAAACTGGTAAGGACGTTCGATATTTCACAATGACTAGCACATGACTTATCGAATGTCAATGTCAGTTTCAGACAATCTTGTCGATTCCATCAACGATATCGTCAATTGAAAAGAATTGTACCCCTGTTCTGAAATATTTAATGGGACTAAAAAGCTACGCTAAGTAAATAATTTTTATCGTAATTTGTGTTTAGGCGTTAAATAATGTGACGTACACATATATTCAATACGGCAAAGCAAAAGTTCAAAGTCACCTCTTAGAAGGTAAGCTCCGCGCCCCTCGGTAGGATCATACGGTGAGCTGGTGAAGATGATGATGATGAAAAAAGTTTATAGAGAATAGAGAGGTGAAAAAATATTACACAAAATTTTTAATATTATTAATTAAAATGATCACATTCTTCTCAAATTAAACTTAAATATGTGTAGTTAGAAAAAAAGTATTGATAATTTGTTTGTGTGTAATCCTGAGGCTTCATTAGACCAATGTCACGCAAAAAACGGCCTTACGTCGAAGCAAAAAGCTCCATTTTTATCGCGAACTCGCTGTAATGAAGCCAAGGGTTACATACTATAAGTTGTAACAACAATTGCACTAATGAGTGTTTTAGTAAAGGCGGTCATTATTTTTAAAGTGACAGCGGCCGCGAGGGGGCGCGAGGGGGCGCGAGGGGGCGCGGGGAGCACGAGGGAGGGGGCAGGGCTTTAGGGTCTCAGAGTAAGTGCCTCTTGCCGCTTTTGGCTCTCCTCCAAGCGCCATTAAACCTGCCACATAAAGCCATAACGAATCTTACAGCTGCCAACGCGCTTCTCTAATTATATTGTATAATTTGTATACAATTGTGTTCGAAAATAGTTAAATAAACTGCAACCACATTAGTCTTATAAAGGTCTTATAGAAGCATACCCTCGGGGCTACCCAATGTACTTTGCTTTCGGCGATATCGCCGATGGATTCAAGAAAAATGTATGAAACTCACAATTACATTCGATATGTCTCACGTTACGTGTGAGATATCGAACGTCATTGTCATTTATACATTTTTGACGTTCGCTATAGAATCGCTTCGTAGCGAATGTACTCTGGGTAGCCCCCCGAGCTATTTTTTGGTTAATTTATCACAGTTTTTATCAACTTAGGCTCTCAATATCGTATTGTAAACCTGAGCATAAAATGACTGGACTATATCTAATAATTAAAAAAAAATCATTAGTATTAAAAAAATTAAAGAAATAGAATATACTAAGAAAAAGGTAAGGTTCAACCCATGATGGGCTCCATTTTCCGCAACTCCACGACTAGCGCGTATTTTGCGTGAATACACATATCTTTGAATTTCTTCGCCGATATGTGCAGGTTGCATCACGATGTTTTCCTTCACCCAAGAGCATCGGGTAAATATGTACATATGAAAACCGAAAATCAAAAAACACATTGGTACATAGCGGGATTCGAACACGGGACCTGCAGTTTAGAAATCAAGAGCTAAACCCCTGAGCCACCGACGCTCATAGAATATACTAATTGACATATATGTTGGAGACCAAGAACCACTTTGGGTCTTTGCGCCAGCGGAGTAAGTAATTGAAATATAAGTACTAAAGTACTACTTCGTAATCAAACATGAATCAGAGTAAGTAAGATCTTATCATCACTTAGATATTATTGGAAAGAAACTTCATAACCATACCTGCGTGTTACTTGATTGTTAACTTTACTTCTTACATAATAATTCTTGTTCTATATAACAATAGATTTCCGAAATTGTAATAAATTAATGTAGAAAGGTAGGCAAGTGGGCACGCAACAAACAAATTTACCGTTTAATGGGATTTTTTTTTATCCTATGATGACTACCAACTTAACTTTACTTATTTGTAGGGTTAATGTACCTTTATTTAGGTTAATACAAAGCGTAGAAAATGATATATGATAGACCACTTATGTTATTTCGTCTATAATGCTTATGACTCATCACCACATCAACACATTCCTACCATCTTTGTATAAATAGCAGGAATGCAAAGGAACCATTTGAAAACCAGCGCAGGGATGGCCTCGGCCGTCCCTGCATACTCTGAGCCGGTCTCCTTTTGCCACATTTTTGTTCTTATGTACTAGTAGTAAGTGTACTTGTAGTTTTTTTCTGTATTTTTTTTAATCCTTATGTGGCCACAAACGTTCATTCATTTATATTTAAAATAGTATAATAATCACTAAGGGACTGCCTTAGTGACTTAACAACTCTAAGTGTCCACTTACCCAACAGTAA
>QDHC01005898.1:53244-105482 GCA_013186455.1 Papilio dardanus tibullus | reverse complement strand
CGCCCTCCTAGGCCAACATCTACAACACGTCGTCCTCCACCTACTAAAGCACCGGAACCTTGTGAAAAACAAACAAGACCAACAATTCCTCCACCTCCACCTACCACAAGGGCACCGCCGCCACCCTCTACGCGGCCTCCTAGGCCACCATCTACGACACGTGCTCCTCCACCTACTAAAGCACCGGAACCTTGTGAAAAGCAAACAAGACCAACAATTCCTCCACCACCACCTACCACAAGGGCACCGCCGCCACCGCCTACGCGCCCTCCTAGGCCAACATCTACAACACGTCGTCCTCCACCTACTAAAGCACCGGAACCTTGTGAAAAACAAACGAAACCAACAATTCCACCACCGCCACCTACCACAAGGGCACCACCGCCTCGCCCTACGCTGCCTCCTAGGCCAACATCTACGACGCGTCGTCCTCCACCTACTAAAGCACCAGAGCCTTGTGAAAAACAAACAAAACCAACTATTCCTCCACCGCCACCTACCACGAGGGCACCACCGCCACCCACGTCGACTCGTCGTCCTCCACCTACTAAAGCACCGGAGCCCTGTGAGCAGACAAGACCAACAAATCCCCCGCCACCTCCTACTACCAAGGCTCCAGAACCATGCAATAAACAGATAGGACCATCGATGCCTCCTCTTTTTAAAACAAATTCGCCACAAGCTCTTAATGTAAGACCGATGTCACTTGCACATACAGCTGATGTTGTTTCATTCCCACCATCACCGCCAGTGCACGAAGTATCTAATGTACCTGTGCCCCTCAACTGTGTGAATGGCGAGGTGTTCCCAACAACTGACGGGAACTGTGATCAATACCTGATGTGTTACTTTGGAAAGACTTTACTGATGAATTGCCCAGCGGGTCTGGCTTTCAACTATGAAATCAAGAGCTGCGATTGGGCTGAAAATGTGCCATCTTGCAATCCTCGAGGTGAGAATATATACAAGAAACAAAATAATAGAATGAGCTGAAAATACGTTGTGATGAGTTTTTAAATTATATTTTCTGTTCACAGCATTCGATGGATTCACTTGCCCGACCGTTACTTACAATGACCACATCTTTAAATACAGGTACGTAGTTACTGGTGTCATCGAAACATTTATTTTATATTAATTTAAATATATTAAAATTTTTAACCTACCCTAACCAATTGTAATATGTGCCAGGTATCGGGAAAGCTGTCGTCAATATGTCGCCTGTCATGTTGGCAAGCCGCGCCTGCTCAGCTGCGAGGCGGGACACTTCTTCGACGATTACTCCAACTCTTGCGTCGACGCTGAATTGGTCACCAACTGTTCAGATGTATTATATTAAACACGCGTAGCACTGTTACATATGATTTGTTATACAGTATCTGTAACAGTTAGTTATTTTAGCAATGGTAACTTTAACGTTGAATTTACAAAAACATGTTGGTCTCCATGTCTCTATCTCTGATAGAACTGAGATCAGGTATCGTGTAAAAAGTTCGACAGTGCTGTTCTATAGTCACATATAGTATATTGAGGGTTATTTAGAAAAAACTAGTAATTGCACACATTACTTTTACTTAAATAGAAGTATGTTAATTTATTAAATTATTTTGTGTTTTAGATACTACAATAAATTGTTTAATAAAACAAGGTTGTTTATTTATAGACCTACAGAAATTGCACATCTTTGTCTAAAATAATGGAGGTGATGTTATATTACATAACAAAGTACCTGAAACATTTATAAAAAATACTTTTTTAACATATTATGAAACTTTAATGTCATTTATTAACTACATAATATGTATAGCAATTTAAAAAACATCTAAATCTATTTTAATATATTTAAATAACGATCTCAACAACCAAAGCAATCAATGTAATATTTATCTTATCATAGCACCTTATAAATACAAGTTATTTGTCTTAACACACATTTAACGGACTGAACTTGTGGAACAATAGTGAAATTATTTTAATTTATACAATGTGGAAAGAGACTCTGATAGTTTTGTTTTTGGCTTTATGTACACGGGGTATGTGTTTTCAATAATTTTATTTTTTCAATTTTTGTTCCGATATCTATACTTAATGTCAATCAGCAGTATTACTCTATTCTCTGAGCGTTAAAGTTACTGACACATTTGTTTTATTTTTCAGTTAACTCTGAAGTAAACTTAAATAACAAGCGTTCGTGTACTAATAAACCCGAAGAATTGGAAAATGTACAACCACTCTTAACAGTCCAAACTAGCGACCCAGTACGTTTTATAAATCAACAACAGAATAACAACTTTTACTTATTTCCGAATCTAAAACCCAATCCTAATAGCCAAACCATAGACATACACAAATACGATCCAAACTCTAATATACTAAAGACCATTATTATTATCCCACCGAAAACTAAAAAACCTTGCGATCGCAACTCGAGTACACCACAACCAGAAAAACTGACTACAACCCAACCATGCGATAATATTAAAACCACGGAAAAACCTACAACCACGACTGCCACGGTTGCGCAAACTACTAAAAAACCTTGTGAATTAACTACCACGGTTACATCACAAGTAACAACATCAAGACCTGTAACATCGAGGTCAACTCCACCTACCAAGTTAACACTGAATCCAAATGAGGTAACAACAAATCCAAATAAAGTAACACCAAATCCAAATGATATAACAGCAAATCCAAACGAAGTAATACCAAATCCAAATGAAGTAATACCAAATCCAAATGAAGTAACGCCAAGTCCAAGCAAAGTAACGCCGAATCCTAATAAGGTAACCCCAAATCCAAGCAAAGTAACGCCGAATCCTAATAAGGTAACGCCAAATCCAAGCAAAGTAACGCCGAATCCTAATAAAGTAACGCCAAATCCAAATAAAGTAACACCAAATCCCAATGAGGTAACAGCAAATCCAAACAAGGTAACATCTAATCCAAACGACGTAACACTTACTACAACAATTAATCGATCGACAAGAGCTCCAGTAACAGGAGATCCCGATGGATCTTCGAAATGCTTGCAAGATGGCGTCTACCGTGCTAATGATGTCACTTGTGATCAATTTTATGTGTGCATTCATGGGATACAATATTTGATGGACTGTCCTTATGGACTTGTATTCAATGAACAGTTGAAAATTTGTGATTGGCTCGAAAACGTTTCGGATTGTAAACCACCAGGTAACTGAATATTTTAATTTTTGTGAGAAGTAGAAGAGTAGAGAAACATGCTAGCAACCAAAACCTAGACTATAATATCACCTGCTGGTAAAGCTCATGGTTAAGCATATGCCTTTTTATTTGTGATCTAATATTTAATATTTTATTTCAGCGTTCAAAGATTTCATTTGCCCTGATGGAGGTTACGGGACTGACGATGATTTGATCTTGCAATTCAGGTTAGTAACGGAGTTAAGTTAACTTATTTTAAGGAAAATGTGCGTTTAGTCTATAGGAAATATAGTTCGCGTTTAAAATACATGTAACTTGACTTTTATTAAAAATATTTATTTTTTTTATTATTATTAATTTACCTAATAATTTTTATTGTTACCAGGTATCGTGATAGCTGTAGTCAATACGTCGCTTGTCATAAAAGAAAGGCGCGTCTTCTCAATTGCGATTCAGGATATTACTTTCATGAAGAGTCTAGTACATGTATGAACTATAGGAGTAACAGTAACTGCAGAGACGTGTGGTACTCATACTAAACTAATAGTGATTTTAACCATCTAATGTACATTTTTTTTGACTTTACGGTTATTATTATTATTAAAAAATTGATAAATATAACTAAAAATATGAGTTCGTTTTATTTTCTTAAATTATTTATTTAATAAAATCTAAGCTAAATATTCTTGAACTAGCAACCCTACAAGTGAGTTTCCATTTACATGAAAGAATCATCTTGAATTCTGATTGGCTAGTAGCATTTTTTACCTGAGCAGCAGAAATTTCAACCAATTAATAACGTTGAAATGCGTTGAGTGATATTTTAAGCCAATTAATGATAAACATTGAAGAACGAACAAAACATCTTTTTCTGCGAAATTAGCGCGGTCTCAGTTTCACAAAAATTCAAATTTGAATTTTTACCTGAGTCTGAGTCTAGATCTGTGTTGCTTATGTCTATGTTTACAATTTCTTAGGAGAATGAAATATTTCAGGCCAGGATTTCTTAACAAATTTCGATATAACATTGAACATGAGATGACAACTGCAAATACGAGCAGGGGCGGCGCGACGTTCCTCTTCTAGCGCGGACCGCGGACCGCAGCCCTGCCGTGCCGAGCGCCGAGCATCGTCCCAGTTGATACGGATCGAACGATTGCGTAGTCATCGCACGGTGCCATAGCCTTTGTGCTGGAGAATACTGTTCTGTTCAGTTTTAATAGTGCAGTGAATTCCAAATTCAAAATCAGTCAATTCTCATTGCCAATTAAAATGTCAATGGTGCTCTAAAGGCAATATTAATTCGATCAAAAGTATTGCGACGATTCGATGTCAGATTGTACTCAAAATGGAAGATTCCTACATTATAGCCAACTTTCATGCTTTGTGTCGTCTTTGCCTTACTAAAAGTTCATTATTAATATCATTATTCGCCGCTGCTCCTGATGAAGACATGAATATGCCTTTAACCTCCAAAATAGCTGAATGTTTTGAAATGCAGGTTGGTAATCACTAGTCACTACAAATATGTTGTTGCATTTTGTCTATTAAATGATAAATGACAATATAGTTACTGTAGCAGTCAATATAAATTGTTTTTTTTTTTGCAGGTGGACCCCAATGATGGTCTTCCAGGGAGTATATGTTATAAATGTCTATTCAAAGTTAATAAATGTTCTAAGTTTAGAATACAATGTCTACAAAATGAGGCTAGATTAAAGCAAATAACAAACAGAGTCAATGAGCTAGATACTTCAAATTCATCTGATTACAGTAATTACACTTATAAGAATAATCATGAAATGGTAAAACCAAAACCAGAGGATTATATAGTTGAAGATAGTGTTGTGATGGTCGTAGACCCCAGTCTAGATTATGACTCCTCAGAGGAGGAATCTGAAAATGTCGAACAACCTGAGAGTGAAAGACAAGAATGTGAAAATATTCAAGAGGGAGAGCCCATGAATGAGTCGTTTTTTAAAAATGTTTCCATGTGCCAGTATTGCGATCAAGCATTTATCTGTCAAGAAAAATGTAAAGAGCACGAACAGAATTACCATGACCCCAACTTGCCGTACAAGTGTGTGGAGTGCAGCTTGGTGTTTGCTGAGCGCGGTCAGTACGTTCAGCACACTAAGCATGTTCACCAGAGTGACAAGCCATATCATTGTCCCGAATGTCAAAAATGTTTTGGTAGACGATCTGATTTAAGAAAACATTCAGTCGTTCACACGGGCATAAGACCATTCCAATGTCATTATTGTCTTAAGAGTTTTTCACGTAACACTAATTTAAGTAAACATTTGAGAATACATGCAGGGGATAAACCCCATGTTTGTCCGATGTGCCCCCGAAGTTTTGTAGCGAAGGGAGATCTCCAGCGGCATGTTCTCATTCACTCTGGTATGAAGCCTTACGTTTGCAGCACATGTCCATTATCATTTGGACGAAGAGATAAACTAATTAAACATGAATTAAAGCATGGTCCTCTCACCGCACACCTGAGAAGGAATGAATCCGAGATTGACCAAGAGACTAATGACATGGTAGTCAGTATTAATCCCTATACAAACATAATGTCATCCCCCACTCAGCTTAACACTGGAGATTCTATTGCGGATTATGACTTCCCCAGTGTTCCTGACCACATAGTGGGAGAAAGTAGTTTTGTAAATCATGTAAGAAAGACTCCTCCGACCCCTACTAAGTCAATGCAAGGTTCGCCGAGTAAGCAGAAAATGATGACCAAAAACAAACCAAAGAATATAAAATGCCATCAATGTACGAAACGATTTTCATCACTCGATGCATATAAAACGCATGTATCTGTTGCTCATATTGGGTCTAGAGTTTTTCAATGCAAAGTGTGTTTTAAGAAGTTTTCAAGGAAAAGAGAATTGGACCGTCATGGACAAACACATACGGGCATGAAAGCATTCTCGTGCAGTAATTGTGATAAGAAATTTAATAGTAAAGAGAAATTAGATAATCATGAACAAACACAGGAGTGTTTGGTTGTTAACATGCCTTGCATTGAATGTGGTTTGACTTTCAAAAAGAAAGCTGATTTAGTTGCACACATTAAGTCTCATTTTAATGATAATTTTGATGAGAAACTATGCATGAGTGAAATAAAGAAAGAGACTGAATCAGATTTCCAGCTTGATGAAAACTTTTATGAATTGGAAACCTGAGATTTGGAGTTTGACATTCAAAAAATGTTTGAACAATATTTAGAGTGACAAGGATATTTGACCTGAGCATAAATCAAACTAAATTATGACTTGCACTACCTTGTCAACGATAAAAAACTTTCGAAAGATCTATGTCGTCCTGTAGATGTCTTAATGTCCGTTTACTTTTATTACATTTTCAATGATTATGATTATAAGACAATTTTTAATGTAAATATAAAAAAAAATTGAATAATATTGACAAAATTATGATGTTCTTTCAAATATTTTAGTGTAATAATTATGTTTAAATGCTTATGTCTAAATTTGATGTAAATATGTAACATCCAATATGCTACTTCCAATACAAGTAGTAAATTTGAGCATGTTTCAATAAATAGATGTGTTAAGCACCAGTTTTATAAAATGCATTAATTTCCGGTAGTAAATAAGACCCTAATTCATAGTGTGAAATATTTAAATGCAAATAGCATATTAATATATCTTGTTGGAAAGTTGTTAATTCTTGTAATGTAGGTGACATAACCAAATAAATGTTTTAATTATCAACACATTTTATTGATGACATGGGTATAGAAAAGGCATTTTTTTTCTTTTATTATCCAGCTAATGGGTTTGCGTGAATTGTGACAGAAGTAATCCTAACTTCTGTTAATGGTTTGAATGTTTTTGGGTTAACAGGCAACTTCTCCAAATCGTCGAGCGCCTCGAATCCATCAATAATTCTGTAAAAAGAGTAATTTTAAGATTATAACTTACGAAAAAAGAAACAGGCAAAATGTAATCAGATTTTGCTAAAAAAAATATGCTACCTTCCGAAAATAGTGTATTTCAGATCCAAATGTGGCTGTTCCCCGTATGTAAAGAAAAATTGACTTCCATTTGTATTTGGTCCATTGTTGGCTAAGCTTACTATTCCTCTTGCATTGTGCTGTAAAACATAAAAATTGTATCAAGTAACAAGTATGAAATGTAGTATATATACTATAGTATGATATTAAAAGTACCTTTAACTCTTCTCGAAATTCATCATCGAATTTTTTGCCCCATATCGAATTTCCTCCTTTTCCTGTGCCAGTTGGATCTCCAGTTTGAACTATGAAACCCTGAAACAAAACTGATAGTAAAAATAATTTTCTTAAAAATGATGTTTTTCCTTACTAATTTTATTGGGGTTATATTACGAATATAACTCACCTTGATGTTTCTATGAAATAAACAACCGTTGTAATAATCACTAGCACAAAGTGCAAGAAAATTTTCACAAGCTTTAGGGCATTGCTCACAAAATAACTCAATTTTTATATCTCCTACGTCTGTGTGTAATGTTAGTGACATTCTTCTTTCTATATTTTATGTTTGATCTTAAAAAATAAATGTTAGGTACAAAAAATATAATTAATTACATAAATTCAAAATCAAATAATTATTTGTTTACATAGAAATAGAACACCTGTTCTGAACGATGACAAGTGACATTGATGTGACAGTGACAGTTTCTTTTTAGTATCACTTTTAAAAAAGAAAGAACCATGACCATTGATCATACGGCCACACAAACTCAAAATAAATGATGTTTCGTAAATAATAATTAAATTCAAAAGCGACAATTTATTTTTACGTTAAAAAAATAGCTTTTCAGCATTTTACTTTTAATCCTGGCTTTTATGATTGCCGATTTGTGAAATAAAATTCAACGACAAGATTTTATTAGGAAAGAAAAACAAATGAAGACTTTAAAATGACTTTATTGAGATCTAAATAAATTGTAAAATACTATTCACTACCACCCGCTCTCTCGTTTTGTCCGGCGTGCGGTTCATGCGTATTTTCATCCATGCCTTGTTCGCCGTAATTTCCCAGCAATCTTTGGCCAGTTGGATCAAACGGCGATTTAAAATGAAGCGTAGCCTTATATTTCTTTCCCATAACTTCTATTTCATAGTTGCCTTCTTTTAAAAAGTTTTTCGTAACTTCCGATCCCCGATTGCTGACGTAACCGATTCCAATAGGTTTGTCGAGATAATAAGCGTAGTCGCCTCTCCTCAAGTAACCTACAGGTTCACCGTTTCTGAATATCCCTTCTTGACCGAATAACGCTACCTATAAATACAGAAAGTTTAAAATTAGTCTTTACAAGATAAGCAACTTCATAATTGTCGAAAACTTCATACCTTATCATCAAGTGTAAAGTATGCATATTTCTTATTGACTCCGTTTATTCTAGCTTTGGTAACTCGTTCGTTGCCAATGTATTCCCCGTCTTTCCTGCAGGCGAAGCTTAAGTTTGCTTCTATTGGATTATCATCCGATCTTAAGTCGGCATTCCATAAATGATAACCTGAAAATTAAACCTTTAAAGTGACCATTTATTGACTCTGAGTGTACTCGTATGAGTATTAAAATGCTTTTTCAAATTTCTTTAGCAATTTGCACTCAAACTTGAAATTGCTTAATTTCTATATCTATACTAATATTATAAAGAGAGAAACTTTGTATTTTTGTATGTATTGAAATAACTCAAAACTACTGGGCTGATTTCAAAAATTCTTTCACCATTAGGAAGCTACATTATCCCCGAGTAACAAAGGCTATGTTATTTAATTCCACGCGGACGAAGTCGCGCACAACAGCTAGTTAAGCATATAATCGAATCGTCAGCCTAGAGGTCAAAATGTATATTCCAAAGAAATACGTAGAGAAGCAGTTACTAGATATAAACCTCTTAATCAAACTATTACCTTTCTCAGCGCTCAAAGAGGTCAACGCTCGCCATCCAGCGTTCCTCAGTCCCTTAGCGGTGCTGAGAGCCTGGTAGACGCGAACAGCGTGCGAGGCCGGCACGTGCAGCTCCCAGCCCAGCTCGCCCGCCCAGCCCACGCGCAGCGCGCGGCACGTGTACCGCTTGTTGTCGGGGGAGTATGGAGCTTTGGACACGTATATACTGCGGTGCGTGTTTACAGGGAACGCGTCGTTTGAGAGACCAGCGTCGGTGTAACGTTGGAGGATTCTTTGACTAGAATTTGTGGAAATGGTAATGTCAGTTAGCAAGTCTTAATAGGCATAGGTTTGGTCTGTTAGAAATAGAAATAATTTAAAATATAAATATTAACATCTAAAAAAAGACGGGTAGATATGAACGGTATTTTAAAAAAAGTAAGCTAAAGTCCTTATTTTCAAACGCCATTCAAACATTTAAGAGCGTCTTACATGTTGAGTCCACGCTCTCTAAATTCTACGGCGATCTCTTTTAATTTTGACACCATATAGATTTTAATCGACGCTTAAATTTGCTTGGCGTTTGAACATTCGATTTTAAGTAAGTAAAATAATTCGGAATTAATTTCAGCTCCAACTCTGAAAAGTCCAGAAGCCCTAAGAAAATTTTCACTCTAGATCATCATAGAACTTTTAAATCGTGTTCCTACCTGTCAGGTCCTTGTACACTGAGGATGCATAGCTGCTTGGTGACATCAGTAATGTTAGCTCGCAGCTTATAAGTTTGTATGATACGTCTCAAGTGAGCCAGCGTGTGGTTAGCGCTGAACCCTGAAGACACCACGTAGTATCCACGACCCTGGCAACATTGGTACTGAACATTTTAACTTCAATTTTATAATATTTATCACTATTGATATCAACTAGACTAATATAATACTGAAAAAGTGTTTGTAAGCGTTAAACTATGGGAGTCATAAATCATATAGGAAAATATTTTTGTATTTAAAAGCTTTTTAACTGACTTTCCAAAAAGAGGAGGTTCTCAATTCCATATGTTTTTTTTTTCTTATTAAGGACTGTTATAAGCTACGAGCATCACGGCATAACGTTTAGAAATAAATTAAAAAGAACTAAAACCGGCATTTTATGTTTACTAAAGTAAGGTTAGGTTTTCGTATTAACGTACTTTAAATATAGGCTCGTGCAGCTGTCCACTGCCGCCATCGAGTATGCTCACGGTGACGTCAGCTTCCACACCGCCTTTATCATTGAGCAGCAAGGAATAAACGACCCTGTGCAAACGTTGATAGAGCTCAAAATCAGTTAAATACTGGAATTCACAATCTGTTCAATTCGAATTCAAATCCAAGTCCAATATAAACTTATCTTTGGGAGAAAAGTTTCTTTCCATATCTAATTATTATAAGGTTTTAGCGTTATTTACCTTAACGCATATCTGTACGTCGGTGCGTCGGATGAAAGTAGGCGTACGGAGGATAAGCCCCGCCCCCAAACATTTTTATAACTCGAAAACTTTGAGGAGTCTCGTGCGAAATTCAGAGATGTTATAAAGTTTGTATAGCATTATATTGTCCTCGTTAACCTTTTTAGCGCTTCAAGGTCACATTGAGCACTGCATCTTCTGTACAGATTCTTTTAAGCCCCGCAATAATTTTAAATATCTTCTACGAGCATCACTTACTATTTTTCAATCTATAATTTTATACCTAAGGTAAAGTAAGCTTCGAACCATGATGGGCTCCATTTTCTTTCAGTCCACGACTAGCGCGTATTTTGCGTGAATACACATATCTTTAAATTTCTTCGCCGATATGTGCAGGTTGCATCACAAAGTTTTCCTTCACCTAAGAGCGTCGGGTAAATATGTACGTATTTTATACCTATCGTCTTTCTTAGTAAGATCAGCGGTGAAGGCGAGGTGCGCGGTGCGCTGCGCGTCCGGCCCTGTCAGGTAGAACTTGCCGTAGTACGACATGTTGAAGAGCGCGGCCGCGTTGCGACACGACAGTGCTTCCTCACCTATCTATGTTAAAGTTTGAATAGTTATATACTTTGGTACGAGTTAGTTATGCATAAAAGTATAGTTAAATTGGTGCTTTTGCTAATAATTAGTGAACTGATTCATGAATTTAAATTGAGTTTTTTTAAGGTAATCTAGGGCGTATTTTGAGTTATTTTATAAACTTTTAGAGATATTTTTTTAGTTTTGTATTTTTAAAACATTATTAGTTGTAGAAAACGCAAAAAAATCTTCTATCAAAATTTACTATGCGTCTTGTAATGATTCGTAGTCTGGAATAACTGCGAAATATTTTGTTTTCACTTTAATGTCGTAGTATTCAGGTTACTTTTTTATAAACTACTTACTAGTTTATGATGTTTAGAGAAATCGAAGGTATAATCTCCTTGCAGTACATGCTCGTAGCGCTGGTCCAGGTTACGAGGGTAGTCTTGAGTACCGCCCCAGTCGTACTGCTGCACACGGATCTAAAATAAAATAAATTATTACTAAACTATAGAAAAATAAACTAAAAAGAACTGTAACTTTCACTTAACAGTTAAGTATTAAATTGCGGAAAAAATTATGACAAACATTTTTTACAATAGTCGGCACCGACTACATTCAGATTCTACTACTATATAAAACTAATCGGTGCCGACTTCAGGCTAACTATACATAAGACGCTATTTCTGTGACCAATCTTTTCTTACCTTCTCCCCAGGCATATAGAACCCTGGTCGTTCCCACCCGGCGCGTGACTGCATCACCGCACCATCGTCCACCAAATCCTGGTGCAGTGCATCATGGCTCGCATCTCTTCCGGCTAGTCGCTCGTCATGCGGGAACACGATGCTGTAGTTCCGTACGTATGACTCGTGGCTACATTCACGGACCCAATGCGGTCGTGAGAGCTGCGCTGGTGTGAACCGGCGCACGTCGAATGTGAACATGTTGTATTTCGGCCTGAAAAGAAAGCCTTTGTGTAGATTTGTCTTACTAAATCGACGATATGGAGATCAATACTAAACTCGGACGTCCTTCATACATCTCATGGAATCTAAGCGTTTCAGTTTGAAACAAGTCCAATATGGATTTTTAGTTCTAATCCTAGGGCTTTATTTGACCGATGTCACGCAAACGCGGCTTTACGCCGAAGCAAAGCATCTTCGTTTTTTTCGCTAACTCGGTCCAAAGCCATATGGTATCAAAAAACTTACTTTTGCACAGAAAAAGAGAGAAAATATTAAGCATGACAAAACGACTAGATTATAATTTGTCCTCCCTTTTCGGGTTTCCAAATTACTAAATATTGTTAAAAACTAACCTTCCAGTAACAATCCATTCCGCCATTTGTATAGCACAGCCAGCGGAAAACATCATACCTGCGGAATTGTATCCACAATTGTGGTACAATCCTGAAAACAATACATAAATAAAAACATCAAATAAATAAATAAAATTATCAATAAAATACCGTAAGTCTTTCGTACCAAATACGTTGGGATCTTCGCCCAGTAGTGGTTTATGATCGGGTGTGAACGATTCCGGTCCGCAAACCGTACTTTTGACACCGACTGTACTCAATTTTGGACATAGAGTCGTCGCACTGTTCATATTAACACCGAATACATCCCAATCTAATTCGTATAAATGGAATTGCAGATTATCTGGAACCTGGAAAAAGTTCATTAAAAATTATAGTTTAATACACATACATACACAACACGCTTACATCCACAAACACACACACAGCAAAACTCGAGACATCTTATTTATAAGCTAGAACGTGAAATATTATTAATAACCTAGAACCTAGAATAAGGAGGCGCTGCCTCCTGGAATACAGGCTCTCGCCTACCCCAGGGGGCAGAGCCATAACATTTAAGGATAAATGTTTTGGGTCAATAAATATATTATTATTTTTTTTAATTTTAATCAAGATTATCATTAAATTTTAATAAAATCCATCGCTACATTATAATGCAAATTATCATTGAATTTTAATTTAAATAAAAGCCATCGCTACATTATAATGCAAATTATCATTGAATTTTAATTTTAATGAAATCCATTGTAACATTTTAATGAAAATTATAATAAAAATTTTAATTTTAACGAAACTTTTATTCATATTATAATCCTTACCTGATCCAACATATGTGGATTGGGTTCATAACCCCCAACATGACATGACTCCCCTTGTATTTTAATATACAAGTTAACATCGTGGTCTCTAATGTTCGGAGCACCGCGTACTTCTGGTGTACCATCACATACTACATACGCGTGCTTGAACGGTACTATAGGTAATGAAGGAATACCCGCAAATCTTGCTACCCTTGGACCCCATGCGCCTGTGAAATAGGGTTATATGTAACCTCGAGAAGTAGGGTTAAGGATAATCTCTACATTTCCTTGTATGAAAAAATATGGAGGGGGGCTACTAATACTTACCTAATCTCTTTAAAGCCTTGTACGCACTAGGATAGTATTTTAGTCGAGTAGCAAGTAGCAAGTATCTGAACAAAGGATTTACTAATCTATTCCACTAAAATGTTGCTGTTTGGATACGTTTAGTTACCAAATTACTAGCCTAGTGCGTAGGTTTAGGCTTAAACGAGTCCGAACAGTAGTAAAACCTTTGTTCGGATAAATGCTACTTGCTACTCGACTAAAATACAATCCTGGTGCGAACAAGGCTTAAGATCGTGTAATTTTCTTATTCCGATAAAATTTGATGTATGAAGGTAGATCGGCGTCGAACATTTTTAGAACAGTTATAAACGATTATTGATTAAAAACGACTTGTAAATAAAAAAATAGCAGTTATATGTACATTAAGAACAAAATATACACAGATGTAATCTATTTATATAATTACCTCCACAGTTAACAACACATTTAGTCTTGATAATTCCTTTATCAGTGTGTACCGCGGTCACCTCTTTATTGCCCAGCGAGTTGTGTGCGTAATGTATGTCTAATACTGGACAGTCTTCATACACCTATAATAACATACTAATTATATCCAACCATAACATTCTTACCCTAGCTAGCTTCATTAGACCGATGTCACGCAAAAAAGGGCATTAAGCCAAAATAAAATCTCCGGTTTTTCGCGAACTCGGCGTAATGAAGCCCTAATGTAACGGTAAAGGAAAATATCGTGATGAAATCTTGCACAGTATAGGTGAATAAATTCAAAGACATGTGTATGATGTAAGAAACCATCTCGCTCTGGGCTAGTGTGGTTGACTAAAAGCCCAATTACATGGTACCAGTTTTTTGTACATACCAGTGCTATAAACAAATAGTTCACACGCAATATTCGATATTCAAATATAGTAAAGAACTGTTTACACACGTATATAAGTTTTGAAAATGTCGTCCGAGTATTATTTTTTTGGTACACTTCCTCTGAATCAAAACTTGTATATCAGATGAAGAATGTTACGTTATGTTTAGACCGTACTATACATTTTTTCTTTCACTATAAATATGCTACATGTAAGAAACTGGTACCATGTAATTGGGCCTTAAGTCTTTCTCACCCTATCTTGGTTAAGCTTCCCTCAGTTCTCTATATGATCTGATGATAATGATGAATTATTATAAGGCGCAAACGTTTACCTTCCCACCGTTATTAGTGGCAGCTTTTAACAGCGCGCTGCAAGCCATAGCCGGATCTATAGTTCCATCTTCCGGCGAGTAGAGCGCCATTTTGAAAACCGAAGGATCCAGTAATGGGAACAATTTCTGAGCTTCATTAGGATTTAATACTTGACTGGGGATACCCATTGCTTTGCCTAGTGTATGCAATCTCATATATTCTTGTGTTCGAACCTAGAAAAATAAAAATAGTTATAAAAGTAAGAGGAATTAGGTCCTACTTCCACCAGTACCTGAGTCTAGAATTTATAATATAAATTTCTTTTAATGAGCATTTAAAACTCTGAGTGTTGAGTTTAAACGCACCGTACTACGTGATATAAACAATCCTCCATTATTGATCCATCCAGCGTAGTCCCCGGTTTCCTTCTCCAAGCCGCTGTACACTGCCCTTGAGTCCTGCAATAACCGCACCTCCAAGTCGCAAGGTCTTAGAGACCAAACCAAACCTGGAAGAGATCAAAACATAATCAGATAATAACTTTATCATAGATATTTTCACCCGAACCAAGCGAGCCTGCGAGCGCAGGCCGCAGTCCAAGGCGGGCCGCGATCGCGACCTAACAGAAGTCCCAGTCATCCCTGAGGAAGAGTCCCCGAGGGTTTGAAACTAGTCGGTACCTTCGACGAAGCAACGTGTGATTTTTTAGCAGCTTAATTTCAGTTTATAAGCATTTTTTGTAGTCAAAATGGATCCTGATTAAGTTAAAATGAGTGTATGGTTCAGTATACTTGCCTGCTGTATGCCATGTCGTGCCGCTGGTTATCTTAGCCCTCTCCAGCAGAACTGCGTTGACACCTCGCTTCGTCAGCTGATATAATGTATTGCAACCAGCTATCCCTCCACCTTGTCATGAAATTGACTATGGTATTGAATCCATACTATGAATGTAGGTAGTTTGATAAAATTATCTTTTATTTATTTTTTATTTTTAAGGTCCTTAATAGAAATAATATAAAAAGAACTATGTGTTATTCCTTGTATTATTTTTGAGACATGATGTTTGTAAAAGTTAAACCCAAGGTGACAAAATGTATTCAAAACTACCCTACATATTATCTACAAGAGGGTAATTTAATTTTAAAAATTAGAATGATAAACCATAGACTATCTTTAACTTTTTACAACAAAAAAGTACTTACCGATAATAACAACATCAGCGGATGTGACCACTTCATTTTTTGTAGCAAACGATCTAACATTATGTCTATATTTTAAGTATTTCGCAGTTTTATATTTAATACTTCTATTATTTAATATTTTAAACATATTGATTTTATATAATATAGTGTTTTCTCTCGCTGCAGCGAGCAGAATAACTGTTTACATCGGACTATAATTATACGAGATAATTTTCGATAACACTTCGCTAACTCGAGACCTTTCGATACGTAGTTTCATGTCAAAGTTCAAATACGTTTTATCAAAAATTTGTTTATTATGTAGCTCCTTACAAGTTATGTTCTCTTGGTAGTTATGTTACAAAACTATCGATATCCCAAAATTATTTATTTTAATGCTTCTTAATATTTCTCTATCATAGCCATAACAATTTATAATACAGTCAAACTCGGATTAGAGAGAAACCTTTTTAAGCGAGACAAATATCGCGGTCCCTTTGACTCTCCCTTATCCAGGCTCGACTGTATATCTAAAGCCGGCTACACACGCTCAGCTTTAACTGTACAGTTCGACTGGGCAGTTAAAACTGACGTGTTTAGCCAAAACTAAGAACTGTACAGTTCGACTGTGCAGTTCAAATTGACGTGTGTACGTCAGTTTTAACAGCACAGTTAAAACTGTACAGTTAAAAAAACTGAAAGTCTGTAGCCGGCTTTATGACGTTTATCATTAAAACTATTTGTCGTAATAATGCATTATTTTATTATTAATAGTTCCGCTATCAAAAATGTAACGTTACTATATAAATGGAACTTAAATATCGACAGAGGCACAATATCGATAATTAAACAAAACTAGTGCAAAATTATTTATCGATACTCTAAATCAGCAACATATCACATAACTATTTACTAGAATCAAATCTGAATGGGTCAAATAATAATTATATCAGCGACATTATCAAGAGAACTGTATAGCTTTTTGACGTAATTAAAAAACATACATTAAATATATGGGCGTTGTTTTTAAAAATTAAATCATGTAATCAGTACCGCCTCCTACACCACATTAATTTTTTTATTATTTTTTTATTTTTTAGGAACCGAAAATACCATTTTTATGAACTTTATCATTGTCAATTATTAATTAAAAGGTAATAAAAAAAGATAGACGTACAATCTATACATTTATTTTAATTAATTTAAATAATTCCTTATTTATAAATGTGATACAGATAAAATATTAAAAACATTTGGAATTACATATTTTTAAACTAAATTAACAAAAGGCAATTATTAAATTACTAAGATATACACATTTATTACTAGCATTATATAATACTTTTTAAAATTAAGATTATAATAATAATATTATATTATAATGTAATATTGTAATAGAGATAAATTATATGTTATCATTTTAAACAAAAGCATTTTTAAAAGGCAAGAGAAAGTGTAAATTAAATTGATATTTAAAGTTTTTTTTATAATACATAGTGGCAAACGAGTAAGCGGTCACCTAGATTCGCTGATAAAGCGAAGCGACCGTTGCCCATAAGACAACTGCAATTGCAGATGTGTTGCCTACCTTTAATTAGTTACTTAGTACCAACAAAATAATTCTATAATATCTACGTATCCCTAAAACTATGCGTCTGATGCTAGGAAACTTTAAATCAAGATTACTGATACATATAACTATAGTAAATTGTTAAAAACGATTAACAAAATATCTTTAATGTAATAGAAATATTTTGTAAAATATAAATGCATTTTTATAATTAAAGAGCTGAAGTTAATATGTACAAATTAATACAATAAATATTTCTTAGAATCTAATGTTTTGAAAGTTAATTATCATTAAATGTAGAGTTTAATTAAGTTTAGTTGAACAGTACAATCCAACAAAATTATCTGGCCTAGTAATAAGTCGCTGCTATCGCTGCTATTTCTGTCAGAAAACAGGTAAATACAGGAGATGAATGAAAATTAATATATAATAGCTCTGTAGCTGTACTGTTACAACAAGTTATTGTGAAACTTTTTGACATTCTACCCTATGTAGTAGACCGGTTCGCGATTAAAATGGTTTTTTGCATGACATCTGTCTAATGAAACCGTAGGGACATGAAAACATCGTGATGCCTGCACATATCGAAGAAATTCAAAGATATGTGTGAAGTAGACCCACACTGGGCCAGCTTGGTTGATCTAGGTCGGTGGCCTAGTCACCCCTTAAGGCTCCGCGCCCCTCGATGGGGACCTATAGTGAACTGGTTATAATTCAGTCATGTAGGCTGTAAACTGTGTAGTTGAACATTATGAGGGTATTCAGACATGATGCGGGCTAGCGACGCGGGGCGGGGTGAGCGCGTGTCGGTGCCTTGCTGCGTGGTCGCCCGCGGCCGCGGCCGCCGCCGCCTCCAGCTGCGCTCGGAGTGCCACCAGCTCACGAGTACGTTGGTATATAGGGTCCTAAGAAGGATAATTCTAAGTATATTTAGACCTAGTTTGTACTCCGCTTAACAATAATCTTCATAAAAATGCTAGATATAATAATTCTTTGTATTCAACTTTGGTCCTTCGAGCCGGACTCTTTATAGTTTATTAGCAAACCTCGGTTACTTCCTTATACCATCGATAATGTCTTTCAAATCCTCCTTTACCGTTAGATATTAATAACCTACACTGAAAAACTAAACTACCTCATCGCCCGGTCTTAATCCTACTCCTGTAAAGTCGTCGCAACAGTTTTTTATCCTCCATGTTTGTTGTTCCGTCATCTCATTCGTCACACCCTTTAAAAAGTAAACCTACCCCTATATAAAAATAGAACAAACCTGTTGGCGCATGGTAGGGTTCCACCTGCAGTACAGCGCCTTCCACAGCTTGATGATCCTGAGCGAGGCGACGGGCACGAGGACGGCGGGCGCGGCGGCGCGGCCCCCCGCCCAGTACAGCGGGTTCAGGTACAGCTCCTGCCGGCTGTTGATGTACGACCACAGCGACACTGTCTTGCTCTTCACTTCTACAACAAATATAGACATACACTAAAACAATAAAATTACGCCTTAACTAGCAATAGGTGGAATCTTGGTAAGAGCTTATTCAATATCAGAAAAATCTAGTAATGTAGAATATGTAGATTTTTTCTAAGCGGCGCGCTGCCGCCTTCGCGTACCCCCTAACATGTTTTAGGTCAGGTCAGGGTCACTTAGGGAGCGGGTGTTCTTTATTCCAATTTGTAAAATTAAATATAATGTTAACAACAACAATTTAAAATAAGAAAAAACCTTGTAAAAACTTGGATAATGATTAGTTAAATGATTAGGGGTTTAAGTACCGCGGGGAGTGTTTTTAATTGTAATTGTGGCTTCCAATAAATAGAATGAGCCACCTGGATCCGGTTAAAAATTAATACATTTTTTGAGTTATTTTTTCTATAACCTCCTGAGTCCTGAGAAAAATAAAACAAACTTGTCACTGTGACCGAATGTGCTTTATATAGAACATAATTTTTTTCATCAGTGAGTCCTGAACTTAGATGCAATTTAAATCTATTTTTAATTATATCAGCTATTTTTGCTAGAACAAACGTTATGGGGAGCTTACTTAATCATATTCAAAAATAATTTAATTATTTGTTCTTTTTCTAGAACACTCTTACTAGTTTTACTAATACAATAAAAAAACAGATTTGTTCTTTACATAGAACGTCCGGTCAAAGTGACTTCTTGCGATTCGCAATAGTCAGGACTCAATGGTGATAGCCATTTTTGTTCTTCATAAAGTACGCAGGGACTCAGGAGGATATTGATCTAATAAATCAACACTAAGGACTTCCCTCAAACCGTAAAACATCCCATATATCAGTCTTACCTTCTTTAACTCTTTCTCGTTCTGTATTAAATAGGAATGTGCCAAATCTGCACGAGTACAGATGATCGACGATAGTAATGAGCAATCGTTCAGTGAACTCGAATGCTGTGGGGAACTGCTGCTGCAGCTGCCACACGCAGTCCACCCACTGCACGAACACCGGCGACCTGTCCGCGTCAGAGTGGTGCTCGTCACCATGACCGATACGCTGTACCAAGAAATATCATCAATATGGGGAAATGATATAGTCTATGTTATTCGGGGATAATGTAGCTTTCTAATGGTAAAATATTTTTTGAAATCGGCCCAGTAGTTCTTGAGTTCAATTCAAACTTATATACAATAATACAAAGTTTCTCTCTTTATAATATTAATATAGATTTTACTAATTGTATATGTCATTATTTTAAATAGGTACCAATTGGAACTTATGTCCGAAGGCCAGCCATTCCTTCTCAACGAGGAGTTGGAAGCCGCGCAGCGTGCGGTAGTGCGGGTCCAGCATCAGCATCGCCAGCGCCGTCAGCTGCGCCGTGCGGTCCCAGCCGTCCGAGCAGTGCACCAACACTGACGTCTTGTGATTCTCTACCTATATACATTAGATCTGGATATGCCATCGTAACACTACGGTTTCATTAGACCGAGTTCGCGATAAAAACGGAGATTCTGTTTCAACTTAAATCAATTTTTATCGCGAACTCGGTCTAATGAAGCCGTTATTATACAGATAGCGAGTGAGACACATTTATACCAAATATACGTATGTGACAAAGACAGTGATATAAAGCTTTGGTCCCTTTTTCCGTATGCGTTTTTTCCAGCCCATGGACACAGGCAAATATAAAGTATCTTAGGGAATTGGAGCGCTCCAAGCGTATTTTGGGTGAAGTAAATTTCATATGTCCCAGACAAAGGCAAAAATATATGATATTGGTTTAAAGTCGTAATGCGCCACAACATAGCTATGATGCTATAACCCGTTCTACCCCCTTCTATGACCTATTTGTTATTATTACTTTAACATTATGTAATCTACTTGGGATAATACTAGGGTCAATTGACATTCCAGTCCAGTGATCGAATCCAGTACGTAACTAAAAGCTGGGATATATACGCTCTAAATATTATGTGGGTTTTAGTGTAGATCAATTTTTTTGCTGCATTCCAGCGCTGGTTTTATCACTAGACTGGATTGGTGCAAACTGGGTATCAGGACTTACTTTATCGACTATGCGTACTGCTCCCGCTAGTATGCACTTAATATGCTTCAACCAACAACTTGCTTCTATACCACTAAACCATCTGAAAAAATATGAATTAAAGTTAATATATGAAATTTAATTAAATCAAAATATGTAACTACTAGCTGTTGCTAGCGACTTCGTCTGCACGAAACTAAAAAAGGACATAAGTCTTTTTTACATATAAAGTGGCAAACGAGCAAGCGGCCACTTGGATTCGCTGAAATACCGAAGCAACCGCTGCCCATAGACATCTGCAATTGCACATGCATTGCCTACCCTTAATCTACGAGGGAGGAAACGCACAGAAGGAGAATAATTTCTCTTCCTATGCGTCCTCTCCCCCACCAAATCCACTTTCCCTTCCTAACATTTCCTTATAAGAAAAAGATAGGAAGGGAAAGTGGATTAAAATTAGTCCTCCGGCACCACACTCATCAGACGAAACACAGAATAGCTTCCATTTGACGCCTGTCTTCTGTGTGGTCGTGGTATGTCACCGAGCGGGACAATTCGTGCGAAGATGTTAAAGCGGGCTCTACCACTGTTAAAAGTAATAAGTAATTGTATGTTCTTCCAGGCTGTGTTTCATACCAAATTTCACAACGATTTGTTTAAGCTATTTTAGAGATACCTTCAAACATCCCTCCATCGTAATTTCGCATCCTTACATAGTATAAAACAATAACGCTTTTCTGTGTTTGTCCTTATATATGCTTGAATCTTTAAAACTACGCGACGGATTTTAATTCGGTTTTTTTAATAGAGTGATTCATACGGAAGGTTTTCATGTATAACACTAGCGACTCGTCCAGGCTTCGCACGGGTGCAAAACTGATACACTACAGAAAACTGTGAACATTGTATATAACAGCCATACTAACAATATTTGCACCCGTGCGAAGCCATGGCGGGTCGATAGTTTACAATATTAGTAAGATGTTGAGAGTTAAGACTTACCTCGTCTGATCTATCTGTGGAAAGCAGAGTTCTTTAAGTTTTCTAAGACTTTCTCTCATTACATGAATATTGTGTATATCCAGAAACACCAGCTCAGCGTTCTGATACGCATCTTCTGATTCATAGCTAAAACATATTTAAATAATAAACTGTTGTTCGCGACTTTGGCTACATGGAATTAAAAAATATAGCCTATGTTACTTAGAGATAATGTATCTTTCTAATGGTAAAGGTAAAGTAGTTTTTGAGTTATTTCAATACACATTAATATACAAATCTTTTCTTTTTATAATATTAGAATAGAAACAGTAAAAGAATTTATATAGTTGTCATCAATGAGTATTTTTAGGGCATTATATACCAAGACCAAATGCAGCACTCCATTATTACTTAGGGAGTCCCTAGTATAAACATATTTAACTTACACTAAGGATTACTTAACTATTCTGAGTATAGTAAGAGTACATACCCTCCTCCTTTCGCTTTATTGGCGATCGCGTTGGCGCTGGGCCGGGCGTCCATTATAAACAACTTATGCGCCTGCGCATTCGCGTCCATTATCAATTGTATATAACGTTCATCTTCACGACTACGTTTACCACTCATCTGTAGAAAATCAAATTGAATAAAAATCATATGCATATTGTCATTCTTTTCATTCTTTTTGAAGAAATACAGACAACAGAGACAATCCAATTTCACAGTAAAAAATACTAAAATACCCTTTTTTTTCTAGATTCATAGATAATACGGTTTTAGGCAGAATAAAGGTTGTCATCAATACATAGAGAAAATTATAAAAAAGGCACAATTAACATTTAGGCCAGTTAATTAACAATCAAACATCTACAGAATAGTTTCTCTACTAGCCTGGATGCTCAATTGCATTATTTAACACTTGACCACTGCTCTTTTGTCCCTTTCTTTTATAAAAAAAATAGCACAAAATACTTACCCCAACTAAAGGCTGGCTACATCTAGTTATAGTCGCCTGTGAGCTGGGATGTATCCAGGATAACACTGGTATACGTCCTCGAGACCTGAACGCGGCCACTGACCGCAAAAGATCATCGTTAGCAGCGGCCGGTACAGCCCATACTGACGGATAACTGTCACATATCTCATACTTATCGTTGATACGTGTTATACGCCACATATCATTGTTTACACCCTGAAATAAAGTATAGTTCACTTCAATAGTAATCGTATATTACGTAAATAGAACTCGGTCAAATTATAAATATGACAGCTGTTATGCTTTTGTTTTGTTATTTTGACTAAATTGTTAGAAAACACCATAAATATGGATACTGTCACGGTGATGTGTCACTGTGATGAGATAAAGATTACTGCGAAGGCCTATAAAGAACGATTCGCAAGGCACTCTAATAAGTTGGCATCCTTGCTCCTAACCATGTCATGCGACGACGTTTAGGCGCATTGTTGACAGGCAATAATGGATATGTCGTATTTATTAAAAAAAATTGTTAGATAAAGTGAATAAATGTATAATGGAGCAACTCGTTATTTAGTTATGTGAGAAATAGTGTTATCGGATAATTTGGAATTTACGAGTTTAAAATAATATTTTAATATTTATTACTAAATTACGTTTAGTTTACAAGTATAGTTAACAATTAATACTCATACCATTCTTCTCAACTCTGCTATTGGTTCATACACGTGCCAACCATCTTCCGGAAAGGTTTCCGAGTAGCTGAATGCAAACAGGGGCAATCTATGTGACAGCGGAAACGCTAACTGCTGCAACTTCTCAAATATACCTCGACGTGAATGATTCTCTTGTTTATGTGCAAAACGTAAATTACGCATATCCTAAAAAAAACAATTTTAATTTTTTGTATTACAAATGGTACTATGAAATGTGTAGACATACTCGGTCTTTTACTTACTACTTTTTGAGGCTTACCTTACAAAATACTTCAATGCCATAAGAGTTTTCACCTTTAGATGATGCACCACCAACTTTTTCTATACGTGATACCTTTAAAAAATAAATAAAACATTAAAGTTATATTTCAAATTATATCATAGGTAGTGTATGATTATATTTTACTGTTATTTGAGAAGCATAAGATTTCAAGTAACACCAACTAGAAAATACTTAAAATAGTACATATCTTTACTCTTGTGTATTTGATTATTATAACAATAGTAAAAAAATATACTTACAACCCCTAAAGGTACACTCAGAGTTGTCTGTTGAGTTGTAGCTTCAGTGGGACGAAAGTGTAGTTGATAGTTGGTGACTTTGAGTACACCGCGAGATGGGCCGCTGTACGGGCACAAGTACGTCACGTCTCTGGCGACACCCATCACCTTCTCACCATCTAGCAGCTGAATGTCTCCCAGGAGCGACTGATATTGAAAATATTTGTTAGGAAAAGTAAGAATTAAAAATTGATACTTCAATAAAAATATACAAGCCTTGGTAAATTCACTATATTCTTTTTGTCTTCTAATACGATTGACAAACAAACAAACATGAATAGCTTTATTTTGACTCATGATTCACCGAGGCAGTGTTAATTGCACGAAATATAGAAGGTGACTATTTGCAGACAGTGCTATAATATAACTTCCAGTTTTATTTATCAGGAAGTGACCAAACGGTTATAAGATACAAGAAGAATAAATTAATCCTTTTAGGTAACTTACGGAGTCCTGTCCGTGTTTAGAATTCAATGAACTAGATTTGGAGTCCGAATCCAAAGAATCAGAGCTTGCATTTTTAGATAAAGAAAAATCTGAATTCAGGAGCTCCGAACTATTGTGCTTATCCATTATTATAGTTAATCGTTTATAGAGAAATTTATGAAACTATTTCTGCGCTTTCTTATTGATATTGAAAAATGAGTTTATTGCAGTGACAGCTGACATAATGACAGCATGACAGCAGTACTTGTTAAACGCCAATCAAGAGATTAGCATTGAAATTTGGTCATTAAAGCTCTAGAATAAAGTCTCTATTCGGAAAATGCCCCGCTGACCGACTCAGCGCTACAGTCGGAATGTTGCCATCCATGTACTTTTCAAATTGCCTTAATTTTAGTAAATAATTGTGAATTTGAGTATTATTTACAAAATTCAATAACTCCGACCTTTGGCTTCACAAAACTCCAGTATCTACAACATAACTTATCGACCACCATTTTTATAACTATAACCAATGCAGTAAAATTAGCTGCTACTGATTGTAACCACGGTTACAAATTATGTTCCATCAATAGTTTCATTAGATAAAGGTTTTGGTTTATTCTAGACTTTTTCAAGAGTCTATAATCAATTAAAGGAAACATGAAATTACCTGTAACTGTTGCTAAGAACACGTATTTAGCATATAAACATGATAAAGAAATCGAACCCAGCCGTAATTTGAAAGCCGAAAACTTAGATTGGGATATAAACCATCCGAAATCGCTTTCTTGCTTATGCGTTGAAAAGTTAAGTGAGAACTGGACGGGTATGTACAATGTATGGTATTTTAATTAAATTGAGTTTTATGTTATTTTTAACTGCCATTCTGTTCTTATTCGATAATATACCTAAAATATTATATTAAAACTAATATCTACTTAAAGTATACAAATAGTGAACAAAATTGACAAAGAACGTCGGCAAATAAAAAGTTAAAGGTGAGATGATTTATATTTAGGTTCCTCTAAATTAGACCAACTACTAGCAAAGGATCGTGAATTATTTCTGCAAATTTTAAACACCGACGTTCCTCTTCAACTTTTGGCCGATAACATAAAAAATGATATTTTTTGGAAGCGATGTTACTTATCTAAGTGGAACGATTCTTTGTTATTGACTGAACAGAAACCTTGGCTTGCTTTATTCATGGAGCGTTTTTATGCAGAGGTTTTGGAAAATATGAATCCAAAGCAATACGACCCAGAAAAGGTATGACAAAAAAAAAACAATTTTAACGGTGATTAATGCCCAATAAATAAAAATTGATACATATTGACTTAAATATATACAATTATAAATAAAACGAAATTTTAAGGTTAATGATTTGGTTAAACTTTGTGGCCCTTATATACAATCACTGTACATTAAAAGCTTGATTCCATCGGATATACCAGTGCAGCGGTCTGTGTCACCAGAAATGGAAAATCTCCTAACCAGCCGACGATCAAAGGACCAAAAAACAGTCAAAGCCCAAGGGTTAAACAGAGGTTACATTTAATTATTTTTTTATTATAGTCTACTGTGATTAAATAACTTAAGTAAAATGATATATTGCTTTAAATTAATTACTTTTCCAGACCACATTTCTATACACGCTGCTTTAGGTAGTTTACATAATTTAACTGAACTACACGTTTCTTATCAGTTAAGTTCAATAGGTGTAGAATACAGAAAAGATCAGTTTCAGTTTACCAACAATGATGCTAGAAATTTAGCACATGGGCTAGAAAAGTGTAGCCTATTAAAAGTTGTAAGGTATGTTCAGGAACCGAATATTTTACTACTATTATCGCTTTCTTCAGACATCCACAGGTTTAGAACTTGCACCCAGAAGATAGGCGGGAACATTTTTAATCACAGCTTAAATCAACGGGTGTTACTGTGTTGAAAGAACTTAGGCATTGATGTTCATGCACTAAGAGGTCGCGGTTGCAGACATGCAAAGTTATCTGTCGGGTTTATATTTAAACTACGGCGTTGACAAAGGAACATTTTGCATGAGCCATCATCACCTTCAGCTAATACCAGTCCACTGCTGAACATTCATTAACGAAAGCATGCAACTTTGCGTGACCTACAAACACAACTATTTTATGGCACTAAGCAATACCTACTTAGCTTGATTGAACAACTTTTCGAATGTCTGAATTATGTTTTTTAAAGTGTGTAATCTTAATTTTTTACTCTCAAATTCAGAATAACAAGGAGTGACATGAATTGTCAAAGAGTTAAGTACATATTACGCGGTTTATCTGATACCTCAAACTTGGAAACACTCGACTTCAGTCATTGTAAGATTGGAGATGAAGGGGCGTTGTCCGTGGCCAAATATATATCAAAACATGACAAACTGCGAAATATTATATTGGTCGACAATGTTTTTGGTAAAATAATATTTCTAATTCATAATAGGTTAACAGTTTATTTTTAGTAAATTTTTTTATGGTTAAAAATTGCTACACCAAAAAGCTTTTTAGGTCCGAATGGCATCGAACATATAGCAAACGTATTGAACCATTCAAGCTGTGGTTTAAGGTCCTTGGATTTGCGATTAAACAATAAACTTGGCTCTGACGGCGTTGCTCACGTTGCAGTTGCTATAGCACGAGGATGTAACCTGACATCGTAATTATATTACTTGCAATCATTTTTCTTTGAATATTTTTTTTATCTTTAGTTACTACATGTTTTATTGTATTGTGAATTGCAGTTTAAATATATCCGGCTGTGGTATAAAACCAAACCCATTACAAAAACCACCAGCAGGCGTTTGGTCCGCATTAAATGCTGATAATCCTCCAACTTGTGGTGATTTATTAGCACGAGCAATTGGATTAGTGAAAACACCATTGAGATCTTTGGATATAAGCGTTAATAATATTGGATCGGTAATTGTCAAAAAACTCTTGCATAATGAAATATGTCCTAACAGTTGACTACGAATTTATTACCTTTGTAATATTTTTAGCCAAGTGATATAACATTATCAAATGCTATTTGCCTCAGTTATTTGATAGACATAAACTTGAAAAGATCAGGAATGAGTTCGATGGCAATGGCCATAGCTGAATCAGCAGCTGCTGCGCAGAGACTGAGGAGAGAGGCAGAAAAAGGAATAAGATTTAGAAGAAGCGCTGGAAGAGTTGTACAAGCGCGAAGAGTTGCCAAGGGCATGAACATAGGTAATTTATAAGTTAAATATAATAATTTAACTATGTCGACATCCTACGTTGTTTCATCTCGTAATTGCTTATGTGAAAAAACATTAATGGGATTTAATATAAAAACGATATTTTTTTAGATGCAGATCCAATATTGCTAGCACAACAGCTATCAGCCCGCCCGTCCATTGTTTCTGTGACTTCAGAAGAAGGAACTTATAACATTCTAGCGCAGCCCTTGTCGACTGATTTTGGATTTGTACCAACCCTTAAAGTACGCTGTTAAGATCAATGCTATTGTAACTATTGATATAGTAACTTTTAAAACCCTTAAGAAATGTTTTCAATTTAACAACAAAGCATATTTTATTCAACAGAGTCCCTTACTATCATCTCGTACTTCATCATTAACGGGTGCATCAACATCAAGACGGTCGAGTCATCATGCAGTTTTGGAGCCAGTTAAAGTATGTTTCAATAAAACTTTTAATAATTATTCACGAGTATGTATCGCACGAACTAAAAAAATATAATATTAAGTAGTTAATAATGCAATCTATTTTCAGGAAGTTCGTCGTACTGCTCTTGTGCGACGTCGTTCAGACGGCTCATTGTTAGAGCCACGTTATGCGAATACAGAACGTCATATAAAGATATATATCTCAAATGAAGATCAATATTAAAATACAGTAGACCAAAGTAAATGTTTTTTTTTTTTAATAATTTTAATTATTTAAGCGCTACCATTTTAAGTGACCTATTGCCGCAGCCTGTGTGGGTTTCGGTTAGGATAAATTGTTGAAAGATTACAATTTCCAATGTTTTGCATGCATTGGAAAAGTCTACTAAAACTTCTGTTGTGTTCTTATTTAAAATAAAAATCAGTGAAACGTAGCTACGTGCAATTAGTCATGTTTTATGTCAACCTGGAAATTTTGTTGTAAGTTTTGTTAGCAAATTTTTTTTGTTTAAGTTTTATATTGAAAATTAAATAAACTTCAATTTAAAAATTTTTGTAGTTTTCTGCAAATTTCCCTTAAAAATTACCAGATTATTAATATTTGCCATAAATAGTAGCTAGATTGCTGCTATACTGGCAACATTTTCTTGAAACGTCAGTAAAAAATGGTAAAAAACTAGTATCAAGTAAAACTTTGTAACTTTTAGTAGTCTGTTTGTATGTCATGGTAACGAATATGTCAGTTATTTTATCTCAATAATCTGTGCTTTATTCAGTCAGCCATGTTTAGTGTTTGAAATGGTGGTATTTCAATTTAGTGAATGTAAAAAATAAGTTGTGAATATAATTCATTATATTGGACTTTCTATATTTGTGTTAGTGAATTTTCGATGTTTTTAGTGAAACTTGTGTGATATTACTGCCGTGACAATGAATTGGGGAACAGAGCTTTGGGTAAGTCAACACATTGTATCGTTTTTCTTCTTTTACCTAGTGACTAACTTGAGAATTTGTAACTTTTAATTTGGATTCTCGAAGTTACAACTTTAAATAAAACCGATAGATTTCGTATGCGGAAAAAGCTTCACACGGATTTTGATGTTTCATTCCGATATGAGTATTATTATGTCTAGAATTTGGAAAGTCGGTACACTTATTTTGTAGCTAAATTTTGCATTCGACTCATTGTTATCAAAACCGATTTAGATGCATTTAGAAAGTTGGAGTTCTAGTCTTGTGAAATAGCATTTACATATTCACATCTATTAAATGTAACTCCGAAGGTTGGAATAAAACAATTTAATCACACAAAACTTCCGTATTCCTATGTTTCTTTAGTACTATCATAAAGTTGATGTCATAATGTATATAAACTTGTGTTTGACTGAACGTGAAGACTCTTATCATGCCAGTTGGAAGTAGTTGCCATTGTTGACATCATTTATATTAGAGTAGAACTCTACCATTATCATAATGCAGCAAGTCCCTTATTTGAAAAAAAGAGTATAGCATTTTACAACTTTAGTTGTCATTCACTTGACCAAAATTGTACAGAAAAAAACATAATTGAAATAAACATTATTAATTGAATTCCATGAAAAAGGTGCATCATTGCGATAGTCCAACTGATATTTCTATATTATTTGAGATGATTAGTTTTCTTTAAAACAATTGAACTAAAATACCTAAAAAGAATATAACGTCAAGATGTGGTGAAAGTTTGATAGTGCTTAATTTCTATTTTTGATAGATCGGACAACTTGTTAATTAAAAAAATGTAACCCTAACTTTATGTATTGCCTTATTTAGTTATATGTTATGTTTAATATGTGAACATAAGCTTTGTTTATATTAATGTGTAACTTCCTTATGTAAACATATCATATACATATTACAATGTGCAATTTACTGTCATTGTATGACTCAATACTTTATCTTTTAATTAACTAATGTCTTTAAAATATATTAAAGCTACAACAATTAATATAAATTACAAAGAAATATGTAATAATGTAATTGCATAATTAATTATTTAATTGGTATATTAGTAATTCCTTTTAGACCAGTGTTTTTCAGCCTTTTCAGAGATATTAATATTAGATAGACAACCAAAGAAATGAAAAGTTACCTTTGGTATGGTACATAACAGTGTTATCAATTGTCTATCCAATGGCAACACCGCTGAAGAGTACTTAAAGACAATTTTTCCTCCGATCTATAAAAAAAGGTTAAAGGTTTCGACCCATGATGGGCTCCATTTTCCGCAACTCCACAACTATTTTTAATTTTTCCGATCTGTATAAAATATTGCTTCTTATACTTTTAGATATTGGCTAAGATGTTACAAAGACCTACTATAAAAGTAACATGAAATTATTTCATATGTGTTAGTAATTATATTTAATGTGAATGTATACAACAGTAGAGAATACTGAAGAAAGTATGGATTATGTCAAAGAGTTATAAATAAACACGGTAGTGAATTCAGATATTACAGCTGATAAAATGAGCTAGAAAACCTATGTCAAAATTTTATACTAAATAATATTATAAAGAGATAAACATTGTATTTTTGTTTGTATCGAGATAACTTAAGAACTACATTGCCAATTTCAAAAAATCTTTCACCGTTAGAAAGCTACATTATCCCTGAGTAATATAGGCTATATTATTTAATTCCACGTGGACGAAGTCGTGCACAACAGCTAGTACTAAATAAACTGTTTGATTAAAATTAAGATAGAAGTAACCCTAACCGTCGTAAAGTTATTTGCTAATTTAATGTTTCTTCGCTTGTTTTATTATGACTGTACATCTATTTAAGAGTTTTAAAGATAACCTTGGATTTTTTTAGAATATCTAGGTCCTAGGCTAATAATTGACACATTGGATAACCATGATTGCAAACCTTATTTTGTAAATTTAAAATATTTAGTTATAAAACTCAATGCTCTCAAGAATTATTATAATAAGAGATTGTAAAAGACATTACAATGTTAAGTACATCCCGGAACTAAATGTCACGGCTTATTGTAACTTGTTAGATATAATATACTATTAACTTTTACATATTATTGTAGTTTAAACTTGTGTTCTACACGCATATAGAAATAATCTATTTCAACATTACCCATTGTGTCCGTAGAAAAAGAAAACATAATTTCTATTAGAAGTCATGCCCACCTGTGTTAACATACTGTTTATTTAATAGAAATGAAAACTATATCAAAACTTTTTTTTTAATAGTTGCATTTCATATTTCCTTTGATTCACTTAGCATTTTACATACTTATTTTGTAATAAATTTTCATTGAATGAAAGGTTTAAAAGAGAGAAGTTTTTTAAGTTAAAAATATTTTACGTTATATGATTTACATTGCCTGTGTTTATTATGTTCTTACGTGGTTTTAAGTATTAAGGTGTTTGCGTGCTTCATAAGATAGTGTGCGAGAATGGTCAGCGTGAGATGCAAGGCCGATACGAACGGCCGGGCCGCATTCCGCCACACTTGCCGCTTGTGAAATGTTTGCTACGTGCCGCCGATAAACACATAATGCTTACTCAATACTAGTTTAGAGACACAGAGATCGGTGTTTACTTATATTTATATTCAGACTAATATATGTGATTCTTTTAAAATGCTAATGCAGAAGGCAACTTTGAACAGGACCACATCTGTAGTCTTCTAGCACCGAAACAGATTTAAAACGAAAATAACAGTGCATAACTTAAAATCGTCTTCAGGTCTAAAGATGTAGAAGCTGGGCCTACTACCCTAAGACTTCATTGGATTGATGTATCGCAAAAAATAGCCTTACGCTGATGCAAAATCTCCGTTCTGACGCGAACTCAGTGTAATAAAGCAGTAGAGTTACGGACATAAATGGTCTATGCATCATATACGTTACTGTCTGGTTCTGTCGTTAGTATATTGGATAATACATAATGTATAATAGTTAATGACATTGTTAACCATAAAATGTATGCCACTTAAAAAGTGAGACAAAAAGTATCAAAACTTTTTTTGGACTACAAAAAATGTATTGTTTGGCAGGTGTTACGTAACAATTATCTATTGTGGTCCCTGAACTAGATCAGCTGTCGTTTTGTAACCGCGCCCTGGATAGCCGCCATACTCGTCGTACTCAATGATCGAAACGAAGCGAAACAAAAGCGAACCGATCCGCGCCCATAACTGTGCCACGGTCCCCATTTTCCACTTCAACGAGAACCTCAATAATAAAAGATCTACGATTTGATAGTAGTGAGTTCAATCCGAATTTTTGTTTTACCGTAGTTCTGACATCACTTATAGTAATTGTTTAACTCGAAACAATTGATCGAAATTAGGATTAGACTATTATCATAACGATAATGAATAATTAGAAATACGTATTTTATTGTTACATATTTATTAAAAACATAAACTATTATAACTTGGATAAGCTTAGACCTCAATAAACGAATAGATAAGAATTCGTGTCAAACTATTTACTTTAATGAATTAATGAAATATTTAACTATGTGTGGTAAGAACGGGCGAGAAGTTATTTGCATAGATAATTATGTTTAACTCTCCAACACTTACACGGTGGAAATTATTTTTGACCGCTTAACCGACTGAGATAAACGTAAGCTACAAATCTTGACGGAAAAAGAAACGTTAACAAGCCATTAACCTCGAATGTCTACTTCTAAAAACCTGCCCTTGTGATTTTCGAATAAGCCTAATCTATAAGTGAAATCGAAGTTTTAAAAAAATGTTGTTTTCACTAACCTGTTCTATTATTTAAGCTTTACATTATCACGCTCGATTCTATACGCCAACAACTTGTTTTTTTTTTGTTAATCAATTATTTTTATGCAATTAGGCTATCAAACGAGCACACATTTCTCCAGAATTTAAATAAGAAATTGATCTTGAAATGCTTTATTTGAAATAAATGTTCTCACTTTTTAATAATATACAAATCTTACAAATACAAAGTTATATTTTATCTACGAGAAACAAACTAATGGCCAGAAAACGCTGGAAATAGCCTTTTGCTAAATTTATAAAAAAAATTGTACCAAAGTTATCACGGACTCTGCATGGCCTTGAAATGTTTTTTTTTTATAAGTTGCGTAATTTGCTCCATAAATTAATTTCTCAAATATTTTGGTAGGCGTTATACAAGTGGGCGGTGTTCTTTAAATTGTCTCATTGTAGGTGTTGAAAGCCTTAAATTCTTTGGTTGTAAATAATTTAGATGTTAAAAATACTTGTGTAGAAATAAGTTCGACCAACATATGTTTTTTTTAAATATTTTTTCGTCACTTTTAAAATGACTTTTGCAGAATAAAACTTGTATTTGGCATCTAATAGATGTATGATAATAAATTGATAGTAGTATACTTATCATTTTTAATTTTAGCTATCTCCTAAGAAAATTCAGCTAAATAAACTTAAGGAACAGTTGTTTGTGAGTTCCGCTTACTAATAGGCATGACGCCAGATAGTCAAATAGGTCTAATTAAATCGTATCCCATTAAAAGGCGTCCAAATGTTATGCAAGCTTTATGATTGTAAGATCTCTTCGTCTTCCTGTACCAACAAAAACTTGATTCCATTTTATTGATCAAGCAAAAGTTACCTGTGTTTTAATTCATCGAAGTCATTGTCCCTTTGCAATACGATCCCGGTTTTCCGAATTTGGTTACTTGACTTGGTTATCGTGGCTTCCTCATATTTATTTGTACGGGTAAAGAAACAACTTAAGTTGAAATCTTGATGGAAAGTTTGCAACTTGTAATGTGATATTATGTTTGGGACTTGAATTCCACTTTAGTATGTTCAAAACAAAAATCATTGTGATTTTCATATTGATGGGAGTCACAAAAATATACAATCCTATGTTTAGTAAAACTGGTATGTATTCTGGCTTTATTACTATGCAAACTAAGGCTATAATATCTGTTGATAGCTATATTTGGAATAAGGAATAGGAATGGCTTTAATAAAGTGGCAATAAAATGGTAAGTAGGTATTTTCCTTGACAAGGGCGCCGCCGATGAGCCATCGTACCTAATTAGGTTACAATAATCTCGGATTACTAGGCGAGGCCGTTTATGTCAGAGCTGTGAAATATTTCTGACTTGCCACACCTTTTCTATCCACAATGTTGCCCATTAAGATATTTTAGTCTTGATAGATGATTGATATGACTTCAATCTATAACCAACCTCGTTCTATTGTTTTGTTTTTAAAATGAGGGTTGTTTTTATGGCTTATTAGTTCTATACGATATATGCTATGTCGATTTTAATCATGGAAACCTTGTAAGGAATCTGTTGATAATCTAATCTTTTGACAGGTTTGACAATGCTATTAGTGCTTCTTTACTAGACTATAAATATGGCTAAATACTTTAATCAAATGCGAAAACTTAAGTAAGATTATTAGTTATAGTAAATTTCACATGTTTTAATTTTATTGCATCTGATTAAGAAAATGCTATTTTGGAATAAAATTTATGGCCGGTGGAGTTTAGTTTCTAAAACTTGTCTCTGAGCTACTTAACGTACGTAAACTAGTTTTAATTATGTTTGTTGGAATTCGTAAAAAACTATGAACTTCGTAGACGACGATGGTGACCATTTTACATTCTCGCTCACGTCTGGTTAGCAAAATGTATGTTACATTATTAATCTAAATGATGTGAGAGATCTCATGCATTTCTAAGTAGGGAGAGGAGTTTGTGGGTAGTTTATGTGTAATATATAAAGGAAATGGTACATATTTTCATATCCTCTGGCATACGTCCAAAGCGAGTGGCCATTATTTGCGATGCAGGCGCGCGCCTCATTTGGTGTGCGGGCGGCAGGTCCATTCGCGGCTCCAGCACTAAACCGGTTAAACCAGAATATGAACCGATGTATGGAGTATTAACTTATGTACAAACAAAAACCAACTCTTTACTAATGTAATTAAAGTTGAAGATCAATTGATGGTAAACGTACAAGACGTTTTGCAAACATTCTCCGTGCTATTTTTTTGTATCCCTAAACGGTTATTTTATGTAATTTGCTGTGCCAGTTTTGTCAATTACTACATGCTTCTTGAAATATTGACTATATGTCCAGGTGGTCGTAAAATGTTAGCATCCAACTTACAATTTTACTGATCCGAGAATCTCAACTAACTCCTTAACTTTTAACAATTAGTTCCTGTTTTTCTAACCCCCATGTAGTAACACTTTTAAACTATAACAAATATTGTATCAAAACGTTTAGTGATATTTATTTTCTTTAAAAAGTTTCTAATGCGCAACAACCATTTAATATTATCATCGCTTATCATTTACTTAATACGTTTCTCCATTCAATAAACATCAAAATATTTTCGTTATCAAGGATACGGCGTTTTGTTGAAATTGAATAACTTTCGATTTCTTAGCGGGACATAGCATCGCAATAACTTAGATTATAGCTTGGTGCTTAGTTTGTAATTTACGTTGAATGTATTAATTAAAGATTATATTCCGGTATGTAGACGGCAAATTATGTTATGCAAGTATGTTTCGATGCTTTGACTTAACTAGCTAGAAAGTATTTGTTTATCGAACCTTATGTATGCGAAATAGTCGTCTTATGTACTGCAATGAGTCAATAAAGAAATATATAGATTATCTTCCGCACAATTCACTTCATTCATGTTTATGTTCATTTCTATGTATATTGTTATGTGGTGCTAGATAATTCTCATTATACATAAACGTTATAAGAGCTATTGCAGTGCTAGATGCTCTAGTGTTGACAGTGTCTCGTTTAATTAAAATAATGTTATAAATATATTAAGAGAAAGTTGTGAAGGAATCAAATGTATAGCACGTTTTATTCACAGTTAAATCTAGACACGTTCACGATGAAGGTGCCGTATAATGTAAGTAATATTTACTTATTCTAGTTGTTTGTCTTCGTTTCTATGTGCAGTCAAACCTGTATAAGCGAGAGCGATTCCCTGGTCCCGACGAGCTACCTTCGTATGCGAGAACTCTGATTAGAGATAAACCTCTATAAGCGAGACGATTATCGCGGTCCCTTGGACTCTCGCTTATCAAGGTTCGACGGTATTTGAAAAATATTTTCGACAATAAAGTGTATTAAATTAAAAATGTAATACATGTTGTCATGAGTTGTAGAAGAACTTCTTTAGATTAATAATATATTTACGGGATGTTGTTCTTCGAAAGGCTATAGTTTTCAAAGATACTTCAGTCCAGTAAAATCGCTCGGTCACCTTACTCTCTGTTATAACTTTCTTTGACAAGACACAAATATGATCGTTTGTATGCGTCCAAGATTCTTGTGTGCATAGTTCGCGAATGTTCTAACTCGTTAGATGGTCGTTTAGAGAAAGTGTAACCAAATGTAACGAGCGTCGTGTCTCCGGCATACAGCGATTGGGCCATCCTCAAACATCTAAATGTCACGAACGCCGACATGCAAAGCTACTTCCCAATCTGCTGCACAATGTTGCAACGTAGATGCGAGACTTGATGATTTGTAATCGAGATTGTCCTAATGATTATGGCGTAAACATAGCCATATTACACAGCAGAAGAGTATAGATTTGCATAATTATTGCCTGTGTTATTCTTTTTGGGAAATGCGATTTCAACGATGTTTTAATGAGATTGGTATATCTGTTGCAACAAAAATTCTGTCGTCTTATTGTGGTGATATTTAACTTCGTCCAAGTCACTTTTCAGCGGTTTATAGGTAACCACAATTACGTCAATTAGTTCTGTAAATATTTTTGTGTGTGTAAGAATTACTCATTTTCGGTTAAGTGGAAGAATTTTGTGTATTTTTTAAAAAAATACTGAAATTTGTTCATTGGTGGTTTACCAATTTATAATAATAACAAGTGTAGCAATAATAAATGTATGTCATAATGAGTTTGTTAAAGTATTATAACTAGCTGCACGGTACAGTTCAATAAAGCCATGGTCATACTATGTGCGTGCAATTGGCCAGTACAATTAATATGGGGGCCGTATGATACAATTAACGAAGCAAATGAATCGATTTCTAGTGTAATAAAGATCAATGCAACTGTAGTATCAACGGTTAGGTAACATTCTCTGTTATGTGCCTCAGTAACGTAAAGTCACGATTTGTTACGGTGACTTTCGCACTCGGGCTTAAAGAAGTTAAACTCGAAGGTCAATGTCTGTTACAAAAAGTTACGATAGTTATGTCTGTTACATAAAGTTACGAAGTTACGATATTTATAATTCTAATTGTAACTGTTATACAATTGTTATCGGCCTAGTGCGAAATTAAGTAACGAGGTGACGCCAAGTAATAAAATCAATTATCATTTTATGATTGGAGAAGTCTTTGTAATAGATTTAAGCGGTATGTCTATCAAGGAATACAGTTCAAGCGCAAATGTGCTTAATTTTAAACATGAGAGTAGTGTAGCGAAAGTTTTAGGCTTATGTTGTATACATGGTTATAGGTTCGAATTTCAGAATCGTTTCCGTTCTACGGATATTATGTAAGAAGAAATAATTCGCTATTTGTGGCCGGCGTAATGTAGTAAGCTCACCGCAATCGGTGTCTCTGTCTACGCGGAATTGTTTAAAATACTTGAAAGTGTGCTTGTCACTAATTGCTTTTTACTCTGTACTCTGGTTCGTTGACCTCTGTGATGAGGCAGATTATGTCGCAGTCAGGCTCTCAAGCATTTCCTTGTCATGGTCCGTTAGAATTTTTTGCAGTGCACCCGCAAGGAAGTAATTAATGAACGTCACGTGGATAGCAGGCGACGAGCCCGTCGTGCCACTCAGTTTATCAAATGATTTAAGACTTGATGTCCTTATATCCGGACTTGTTTGGGAACTATTTTGTCTGTCAATATTTGTACGAGATAAAAATCGTTGTTTATTTAATTTAATATGCAATTGTGTTTGACATTTTTAATTAAAATACTAAATTAAATTAGTATTGCGGACACTTCATTTTACGTTTATTTTTAACAAATTTAAATTACCCACGTTTCAAGAACGATTCAACCACGCTTTAAGAGGCACTCATGGTCAAAAGTTACAGCCTAGCGGCAAATTTTAATTACGTATACTCATGTATCATTTTCGCCCAGACCCTTATTAAATAAAATTATTAGCCCTGTTTACGTTATGCTAAGGGTGATGATACACACTGTTAGATTCTGTGGTTAATTTGTCAATGTTTCTAGAACCATTATAATAACCTAAAGAGCTTTCTGTTTAAAAATGTATCACTTCTCGTGATTCAATGGTGAGGGCAGAAAATATGGTGCAAATTATTAAGCTTAAATACCATATTTGTCGGTTTTGCAACAGCGACAAGTCCGGGAAAATCCAAACGGCTAAGACGTAATCGTATACGGGTTGTATCGAGTTTCCTTTTCACTCAAATGTAAATCCTTCTTGACTAAGTTATTACCTCTTTGAGGTTGAGGTTTGAATTGAAGTTGACGATGGTTGACACTGATTCAAAACACTATTGACGTAAAATATATGTATCGTCGATACACAATGTTTAAAATTTTAGATAAAAATAGCCCCAATAGTTCCAAAGATAGTTCAACCTTTGGATCAAGTCGTCTGTTTGTCGATGTAAATGAAGAGACAATAAACAAAGTTGTGATGAGATCCTGCGCAGTGGAAAATCTCGACTTACTAGTTACAATTATAGAACGCTTGCGTTGAAGGTGGTTTCTAAAATAGTGAAAGAAAGCAGTCCCTCCATTGATTAGACGTATAAAGGCATAGCGCATGTGTTTACTTATTTTGTAAAACTATAGGATGCTCCCACACTAGAATGATGACGTGTTAAATTGTGCGTACAATAATTATCGGTTTTCGCCAGTTAATTTATAAAATAGTAGAAAAAGTCGGCCGTTATGCTTTTTAGTTACGTCTAGAGTTGCAATGTTTGTAAAAAAAATACGAGAAACTTCTTATTACTTACAATAATCTCTAGGAATTATGAAGTATATGATGCTCTAACTAGCAGTATTAGGTTGGTATTGGATATTGCTGATCAATTAATGCCAATCAATTTTAACTGTCCCAGAACCATTAGTCTCACCACAAAAACTGATGACATTATATTGCTTAAACATTTTTAAATAACTTGTTAATAATACTAATTGATAAATATAAAAAAAAGTTCTTTAAAGGTGTATTTGGAAAGTTATTAATGTTAAATGATTGCTATTATGTTTAAGCAGCTTGAAGTATTTGTACAGTAGCCTATTGTAAATAGTGTTTAAAATTGAAAGCATTGACATGGATTTAAAGTATAAAACATATGTTTCTGTACTTGCTTACAGTTATTACTGCTAAACTGTGCTTGTAGTGTAAACTACGTAATCAGTAAAAGCATCTTTAACTAATAGTGTCCTCTAACAAGGCAATTAATTACTAAATACAAACGTCTCGTTTGTTAGAGGCCTAATGTGCATAGATGTTTATGCGAGCGTTGGGCGGATCTCTCGGGCACGTGTCGGTAGTCGACAGACGCGGAAGCGATGCTCCGACCAGTGGAAATTTCATTTGCCAGAACTGTATATGTTTACATACGATAGTTAATGCGTGGTCAAGTTCGAGGTTGTTCACTCGAATGTTTGTTTTGTGCACCTTTGAAGCTCTCTCTACGCAAGTCCGTGTTAGAACCACTTTGATTGCGGCTCCGTTTCTCGTAAAACACTCGTTAAATCATTCGTCGTATGTTTAAAAAATAAAGTGTATGGTTAAGACAACCGACCCATGTTTTATACGTACTGTTATTAAGATCGAAAATAGATAAATGAAGTGATGATTGATTTGACTTTTGATTCACTGAAGCTTTGGGTACCTATTAAGATAACCAAAATTAAAATGCCATCCAGCTAAATCTATATCGTGAATATAAGTTCCAATCTTGGTTTTGTTTAGCTCGACGATATCCTCAGCCGCCATCAGACGCGGTGGCATTTTTCTGCTGCAGTGAGTTTTCAAGTATGTATTCATATCTAAAAAGGCAATTTATATAATGACAATGTTTAAAATGTTTCTTTTCTTTTATATTTAAGAGCAAAGCAGTCTTGGTATGAATCGACAGAAACGCATCAAGTAAAGGTTCGATCACAAAACAATACCGCAAAAAAAACGTTAAATTTTCGATGAGGTCTTTTTACGTATCACTCACGTGTACATTGAAAACGAATCTACGATATGTATGATTATTTACCATCTCATTATCTCGCAATAGATGTTTCACACACACAGTAGTAGAATTTTCCACGTTGATAATCACGATTGGGAATAATTAAATTGGTTAGCGCGTTCGTTAACTAGTGTTTCGATTTCCGGTGGGTAGTCACATTTTACGTAACTAGAGTTCGCAGCTCGCAGAGTTTTTGTAACACAATTTTGCACATTGCCAATGTCAGTTTCATTAAACTTAATTTGCATCTATGGTGGGAAATATTTCCGCAACAAAACACTGAGAATATTTCCCGAAATAAATCTTAGTACTTAACTGACGCATACTCGATATTGAAGTTTAAGATTACATTAGTAACTCTATATCTATACTAATATTATAAAGAGAGAAAGTTTGTATGTTTATATTTTTGTTTGTATTGAAATAACTCAAGAACTACTGGGCAGATTTCAAAAATACTTCCACCATTACAAAGCTACATTATCCCCGAGTAACATGTTAGGCTATGTTATTTAATTTCACGCGGACAAAGTCGCGCACAACAGCTAGTTAGTGATAAAATTTACCTTGGGATAATGATCATGTGATACTTTGTGTTCAACTTATGTTTTTCTAACTTTAAATTAATACATAATCATTAAAATTGTTCGCCATCCGAAGTCCTTCAGTGACCATTAATGTACTCATCAAATGTTATTGAATCGTCCAAAAAGAGAATCAAAGGTAGTTTTTAATTAATGTAAAGTATTGCATATTGATCGGCTCAGTGTTGGCGCCACCGTTGGCTCGGCTTACTCATCTCTGAGTCACTTGGCAGCTCTCCAACTGGAAGTATTTCCATGTTAACCGTTCTCTAGCTTTGCACTCTTTTCCGTTTTCACTCGTTTACCGCTCGCCTAGATTCTTTGTTTGCCTCGCAAAGTTCACAAGTCTCCTTTATTTTTCTAAGGGGATGTGTCTTCAGATCGTTGATATGTAGAGACAGATATACTACATCTCTTCGGGTTTTTGAAGTAATATTGTTGACTCAAATTACATTGTATTTTTAACATTGTCAATAGTAGAGGGAATAGTAAACTGTGTTTATTATTTGCAAACAGATTTCTAAATTGTTCAAAACCCTGACATTTATGGGAACTAGGATTATTCTTGTTGTATTTCTTTTATGTCATAAAAACTCTTTTTGTTACAACCTTATAGCAAAAAGAATTACGTGACTTTCCTGCAGTTGTAATAAAGTCGACAAAACTTTGTTTAGTTCTTTTGTTAAATAGCAGAAGTAAAACTTGTTGTCTATAAAAAAATATCAAGTGACCATGATTTTTTTTGTTATCTGTTTGGGTTGTCACAGACCGAGACAGATGTTCGAAGGTCGTGACTTAATATTTTATTGACTACTTCGATAACTCATAATATTTACATGTTCGAAATGGTTTACTTTATAGTTATATTGCTATATTTGTAACATATAAATATGAACTTTGTGCCTGTAAAAAGTCCGGAATGTTTCACGGTTCGCAAAACACCAAACTGTACCTTTTTGTTGACGTTCCTAATGAAATGATTGACGTAATGGATTCCTTGTTTAGAATTGTGTACAAAGGGCGGGTTAGTAATCGTTACTTACGTATTCATTGACGTCGAGACTTTAATTAACCGAACCGTCCCAAGGGACCGTCTGCTTCTGTGTTATTAAGCTTAATCATACCTGTGTTATGTAGTTTGTGGTTATAATCTGTGACAACGAAACAGCTATATTTACTTTTAGGGACTGTTATGTTTGATTCGAGTTTACTGATCTCTTGATAAATGCAATCGTACAAGGAATTTGGTTTTTATGTGACCCAAAATTATTGTATGCTAAATCCTTAGTTCAATTAGCTGACAAAATTGCATGACGAAAGAGAAATAAAGGTGTATAATTGTTTCAGGAGGTAAGATTGAGAAGTATTTAAAGTTAAACAAAATAACCATGATGTTTCTAATGATTGTAATGTAAAATACATTATAATAATATCTAAATAGAGAAGTAACGAGCGTATTTCTTACTTTATTTTTTACTTCCCAGTCGTGTACGGAGTAGATAACAATCGCATTCTGTTTATATTTACGTTGTGGCATTGGGTATAGAATTTCAATATTTTCCGTTTGTCGTATCTCATACGAGCGGTCGTGAGAATCTTCGCATACTGTTAGATTGAACGCCTCCTTTGATTAGATAAACGCGTCAACGACTTACCTCGGGTCTTGGGTATACAAGCCCCTAGGATTATTAAATATGTAGAGAACTCACTTAATATATTACCTTTTACAGCGATAATTCCAAAGGATTCTCTTTATCTCATAATGGAAAATATTTGATATCAATGACTGTCATGTAACGATTTCATTATCGTCGGGTTAATCGTACTGTCATATATTGAATGTTTTTTTTTCTCACTGCTGTTGTATAGAGATCGATATGAACGTTGGCCTATTTCATCTCAGGCCCGCTTTAAGCTTGTAGCTCTTTACGAACTAGATGGCCTCAATAACTTTTGTAATTAAATTCCTTTTAGCCGCAGCGCATACTGAGTCAAACAAAGTTGTCTTTATAATCCTTACTGACGATGTTATAAAAAGTTATCAATGTAGTTTTTATAAAGATTGGATGACAGGAAATGAAAAAATGTTTTGATGTAACCTTTAGTATTCTAATGCAATTTTATATTGAAAAATTGCATATCTTGTATGTGACTTGAGCTATACTAATTAAACATTTAACCTAATTTCTATACGAATAATGACATAAATATGTTTGTATCACTCGAACACATTTTGTTACATAACTACAGTATGTAAACACAGTCTGGCGGGAGCGATGGCCGTAGAGTAGCGATAGTATATTTTAGTATAGATTGCAAAACGTTAACAAACGCTCGCCTCGTATATGTCGTTTTATATTTTTATCGCGTTGCGTACGCAAATACGTCGACCCCGGCGAGATAAGGTTGGTAGCATACTTATCTCAGGAAGTACCTACTATGGGTAATGGGTATCAATATGTCGGTGGGTCAAGCACGACAGATGTTGGTAGTGATGTAGGCCGTAAGTTGCTACTTCATCTGGTTGTTGGTCGAGTTTTCACATTATAATGTGGTAGCGAAAGTGGCGTGCCAGTCAGGCAAGTGGGCGACGTATCTCTTGGACTCACATGCCTGACTCACTTTTCTTATTTATTATAGTCATCATCGACGCAACCTTGATATTGAGTCTAATGATTTCGTCAATAAAATTCGAGATTTGCTATTCAAATTTAAGTGTGCAATCATTTCTCATAATGGCTAACATTGATGGTGATTGGTTTTGGTAAATTTGAATTTTATGTCTTGTTTTTTTGTAATATTGGAATCAAAGTTAAATATAGTAAGAAAATATGATACGTATGAATGTATTATTTCGTAAATTGTTTACTTAAAGTCGTGAAAGCGGAACAGACAAACAAACGATGAAATCTTACTTTCATTTATTAATGAAAAGACAGAGATAAAAATAAGCGTTCGTTTAAGAGTCAAGTTCAAAGGTAAAAGTTCTAAAAAAAATAAAAGACTACGTTATCTAAAACGCTGTTGAGTGGTCAACAATATTTATGCAATGTTACTTTTGAATGTGTTTATATTCGGTTTGTGTGCATCGATTCACCTTGTAAGGTTGGGATTGCACGTACTTTGGCTGAGAATGTTTCGAACGATCTCGCGAACTGCAGTGTATATCTCTTAGCAGCTGTTTAACGAGATTACGATTCAAGGCTCGTTTGTGAAAGGAATCGCGAAGCCAAACATTATTTTGCACTTGTTTATAGCGTATGTATTATTTCCATTAACGTGTTAATTGTTATTATGAACGTAATGTTAATTAAGAGAACAAAATGTTAAGCCTATATTTCAAAATATACGGAAATATTTAAATGCAGTTGTTTACAAGTAACAAAAAGTGAATGTTATTTTTTTTAATACTTTTTGAACTATATTAAGTGGAAAATAAACAAATTATAATATCCTTTAACATTATATGTTTTTCTATATGAAATGAAAACATATTCGTCAAATTAATTTGATGTAAAGTATACTGCAATAAAGTAATAGAGACTGAATATTCTGCGATATAAGCTGTTAGAACCAAATTCTTTTTTTGGCGTAAATCGTCTTTATCGACGTAAATTATAGTGAGGTAAGTAGAAGTAAAATAACTGTTAAGAGCGTATCAGTTATGCGGGAACGGACGTTGCTGTACGATGATGATTCAGCTATTACTGGCTAACGTGGACGGAGGCACGGACATTTCGCGTCACGATCGACTTGTGCAATGCCGTTTTACTGAGTAAAAAATGTTTGTGCTTATTACTTTTCTAATAGACAATTGTTCATATTTTACTGGTTCTTCCAACTAAAGCAAAAGTGTTGATTTTTAGTACTTTACCAAAATTTTCTAATCTTTAAATACCGCCTTAGTCAACAAGTTTATATGAATGCCTGAATAAGCGAAGAACCTCTATAAGTGAGAGTCATTCTCTGGTCCCGACGAGCTACCTCCATAAGCGAGATAAACGGATTAGAGAGAAACTTCTGTAAGCGAGACAAATATCGTGGTCCTTGAACTATCGCTTATCCAGTCTCAACTGTATGTTTATTATTATAAAATCAAGTTTAATTTGAAAGTCACAAACATAAATAATAATGCACGTGCTTGTGTGCGAATAATGCAGATATATTGACGAGAATATATTTCTCACATTTAACATTTAATAGGAATGTCAATTGGCTAATAAATAAAGTAATGGAACTTGTAAAAGTTGTCTTGTCTCTACACTGGAGTCAGATTTTGCTCTTATATTAAAATGTTTGCTAAATACTATGCTTTCTTATCGTTTATTTAAATTGGTTCAGACAAATGTAGCAACGGATATCCGTTAAATTAACGTTGCTTTATTTCAAGCGTTAAAATTGATAAATCACATGCATTTAGATTGTTAAATTTAGGATCTACTAAAATGTCACTCAAGAATCTTCTTTAGCTTGAATTTTCTAATTCTCCATAATTTAATTAATTAAATTATTAACATTTGTATAAATCCTCAATCTGGGATATTAAATATACGAGTTATTAATGTGATATTATTGTAATTTTCTCATTTAACACAAATACTTTCATATACGCATCCGGCACCCGCGGCCGCGCCCGCATGCTTCAATTATTAAAAATGTCAAATTCATTCAAATGCAACCGGTTAGTATCCGCCACGGGACGATACGCAGTGTATACTCTATTTGCATACTATTATAACCTTGCTTTTTTAACATAACAGTGCATTTTCATATTTTACTACGTTTGAAAGTAAGTAAAGATGGAAAGATCAGTTGGACGGAAAAGGTCACAAATCAGCATGTTCTAGACAGAGTAAAAGAACAGAAGACTTTATTAAAAACAATAGAGAATAGGAGAGGAAAGATGTTGGGGCATCTGATACGACACGACGACCTGATAAATACAATTATAGAAGGCAAAATAGAAGGAAAGAGGAAGACCGAAGACAAGTTATATAAACCAAATAAAAAAATGGACGCCGTGTCGTATCTGAAGGTCAAGATGTTGGCACAGGTCAGAGAGGATTCGAAAGGACTCCATCGTAAGTAGATACGTCGGTGCAATATTTATCTGAAAGTTCCCTATCACCGATTTACCTTATTAATGGTATTTGAACATTTTTTGAAACTGGTATCTGTAGTAACTTTATTCTTTTATTTTAATTAAATTGATTTATCTTATGGCTAACATGTTATAGTGGAATAAAAAGTCATGACTGATCAGAATATAAAGAGTTTCAATTATGATTGAAAAATACATCTAAGAACGCCTTTAGAAATGATGAATGAATACAATTATGAATGATAGTGTGAATCTGTACAGTGGGTTAGACATAACATTATACCAGAGACGATCTCAATAAACATAGATGGTAAGACATCTTAGTAGTTAACAAATTCTTGACCGACAATTTTACTGAAAATTTATCTTGAAACCTGCAACAAAATGCGCATCACGAGTTTATTAGGGGCCGGTCAACAATGTTCGGCCATAAAACACGAGTTATCTCGTGACCGGTCAACAATGTGTTAACTATTGAAGTATGCTTAAAGAACTTTATACTCTCCTTTTAGATTCGATCTATGTTATCCTTATTTGGAACCTGACGAATCATCTATTCAAAGTAATTGTAATTCAATAAAATGTTATTATTTTTCACTTAGTAGTAATGCTTTACGTCTGTTTCGTTAGCCATAAAAGTGATTAAACGCTTTGTTCTAATGAAAAAATATAGTCTGACGTCACAATGTCTACGACAAATAAGTCACGTCCCTTCAAGTCTAGACTACTAGATGTTTTTCCTTTATTATATTGACAATGTATTTGGTACTTGTAGAAAAAGTGTTATAAATACTTTGAAATAATTTCTCGTTTCATTTTCTTTTCATTGTATGTTTTTTAATTATACTTGTGTGACCAAGTAGAGTTAATTAATTATTTTAACCTAGTTTTATTTACATGTTTGGCATGTGCAACTTTCTATTCACGACAGATTAAGAGATATTGGTTGTAATTAATGTTTGTTAAATAGGTTTTTATATGTAGTTTACAAATGCACTAACCTCGATGAATAATGAAAAAGTCAAAAACAGTTTTAAATATGTTAATAATTAACTTTAATTGCCTTATGTGACTGATGTAGGACAGAAGTAGATCAGAAAACTAATCTTTCTCGATGTATTTCTTTGTAACTTTACATGTGTTTACATATCTTCGCGTGTTTCCTCGCATCCACGCACTGTTATACATTGACTAACGGATTACTCATGTATATTGTTTACTTTGAACGACCCATTACGTATGCTACGGTTTCTTTAAATAAATTGTACGTTTTTAAACTCGATGTTTAGGAAAGATCAAGTATCACTGGTCGGTTGTAAAACCTGGTCCTGTGTACGCATTTAGGCCGAGGCGATCGCGGACGGCCTCGTTTGGGTTAACGCTCCCTTGGGTCATCGGACAGACGCAGTTTCCTTCTCGATTGCATATCGAAATTGAATTTGTACTTTATGAAAGTCTTATCTGTTCGACCACCAATTGAGACCTCTTTGAGTTGAATAACAGGTAATATCACGTTACAATCTTTATTTATTTGTGTCACTGATAAATAAAGTATTTATTATGTTTTGTATTTGATGTTCTTGTGGTTACAGACAATCTTGACCTTTGAATACAACTCAGAATAGTAATACTGTATGTCTTGATATTGTCTGTTTAATGATTACTCGACTCCAATGGATTTGATACCAGGGCTCTATAGTTATATAAAAGTTTTATAGGTCATTCTTCCTCCAGTATTTTTATTATAACGCCTGCAGATTAACGATAGCAGTTAAATACATATATATCGTTGTTCTTCGAATTTTATTAATCATAAAAGTCAAATGTTTGTGAGGGCTGTTAGAGATTGGCTTTAAACTCGTCATGATTATTGGAAACAAAAATAAACGTCGAATTGAGGTTTCGGTTCCGGTTGACGTTATTCGTAATGTATGAGAATAATTTTCTATTTTTGGAGAAAGTTTATTCTTAAGATTTTGTAATGATGTAAATTGTTTAACTGGTTATCCAAACTCGATAATTGGCCACTAAGGGAGACACTATATTGTAGAGTTGGAGAGACTAGATTTTATACTTAATCATTACTTAAGGTGAAGCTTAGTGTAACTTTCCAGTCCTTGGTGTATATCCAACAAAAGCGCACCTTATCTTGTACAATGTGACATCTGACACGACTGTCAACAAGGCGTGATGCCCGAGACACCCAGAGACAACACAGACTATAGCCAATACACCACATTTAGTAATCAATTAACGTCTGAGTGCGGGAGTAAGCTATATGATATATGTTTATTCAGTTATACAGATACAGGGCGTGGATCTAATGTTTCCTAATAAGGATAAGATAGCAGTTCAAGTTATCGATGTCCCGTTGCGCTTATAATGCTACAGGACCACCCACTGTACTTGTAGGGAGGCTAGTTAGTATTTTTGATAGTCTGTAAAGGAGATATTTCAATGGCTTTTGCACTGTCACCAGGGATCACTATTCCGTGAAAGGACACCGAATGAAGTGTCACCTTAACATTTGTATATGATTCGTTCGATTTGCAAGTTTGTTAGTCAAATTGTAAACGATCGGAGTTAAAGATTTGCCGCTGACTTCATTATCAAACACTATCTTCGCCACGTCCGTTATTTGTTTGAACACATAGGAAGGAATTAAATAAATATTTGAATGTGCTACGAATGCTGTTCAATAGATGTTTGACTTGTCACTATTACAATATCTTCTATTCTATTCTATTCTATTCTATTACAAACAACCCAATGAATATAAGCAATCAGCACTATCATCTTGAATAGTATGTTTTAATTATATTAAAACTGTTTTATATATTCTTTGAGATAAAAAGTACAGAATTTAAAAAATAATTTTTATGTATATTTCCTTTGTTAGTTTGGGTATCTATGTTTTTAATTTACAAAATGTCCAATATATTGTAATAATCCGCTCTTTGTATGTATAAATGGTGATATAAAGCTTTGCATACACCTAATTTAAATTATTTATCGACAACCACACAAACATACTTACTTAAAGCTGTTACAATAACATTTGATACTAGCTAGTTAGAAATAGAGAAATCTTCATATGATATTGTGCTTCATATTTATTAAGACAGTCTTCAATGACTCGGTGTAACCTTTCTAACTGTGAAGTAGGGCGTCACGCTTGACATGCTGTAGGTCGACCGTGTACACACAACGATAACCCTGGAAGGTCTATCTAAAAGCAAGAAGAATATAATAGTACCTGCTACTAGGAAACATTTGTAAAGCCGTCTACAGACGTTCATTTTTTTAACTGTTCAGTTAAAACTGACGTGCACACGTAAAATTTAACTGCACAGTCGGACTATATAGTTCTCAGTTTTAACTGTACCAGTGCGACTGCGCAGTTAAAACTGAGCGTCTGTAGACGGCTTAATTCTTTTTTTACAGACTTTATTGGACTTGACTTAAGTAAACTCTGACGTTCATTTAGCCTTCTTTGATTGCGTTTTCAATTATGTTTCTTTTATATTGTGTTACTTTTCCTCTATAGTCATTCCTAGAACAGATTTTCTCTAGTACATTATTGTTAGGAAAAAATGCAAGTAAAGCGTTTGCTTAAGCTTTTGTATAATATTGATTCGATAGTAAATCCCAGTGTAGAAGTCGAAGACCCGTGTCACATGGATTTCTTTACCCTATAAAATAACCCCTATAGCGTTTATAATATACATATTAATGCATATAAAAGTGTGTGCACCTGCCCCGAGCGCTGACCGCCGCGCGGCGGCTTCTCTCGACTGTGAAATTATGCACATCTGCCTCGTTGTTACCTTCTCAGAGCTCACTTCACGACATTTTTCCTTCCTCGCTTTTTTATTCATATTATTTTCGTTTCCCGCCAGTGTCATTATTTTTTTCTCATTTTTTTATTCCAGTTCTAAAGGCGAAGTTGTGTTTGTTTTGTTTGTGCAACATGCAATGTTAGAATGCATAGTTTTTCTATTTAGCGCTTTTTTACAATGTACGTAACTCTGGCAAAATAAAAAGTACTACGTATTTTAAAAATAAGTCATATTGTGAAATCATCGATAATATTTGTTTAAGATATAGTATTAAAGTAGCCCCGACTGTAGTTTGCGAAAACATCTGCCTACCAATGGGTATCACAAAACGTAATACTTGATTGAATGAAAATTAAAGACTAAACAATAAACCCAGTACAAACAACGAAGGTATAAAGAATGACTCTAAGGTATAATGCGTTATTGTGTGGTTGAAGTCGCTCATGTTTATTTGGAGGGCTGATTTATGGCTAGCCATTCAGTTTACACATACACGAACAATTTAACATCGTTAAGGATGTTTTTACTTAGAATTTTAATATTAAATAAATTGGCATGTACAATGTCAAGGTTTCTATGGCAGCTTTATTTTTTAAATCATCTGACGATAGATCGTAGCGTTATTTATATGCGTGTATGGTAGACTACAGTGATTATTCCAGGGTCGGACAAAGAGGTGTTGTGTGGCCGCCGGCGCCCGTCTGCCGCCGCTGCCAAATGCCCACTCGATGTTTATATCTGTATGTATGTATGGACTTTATTGACCAGCCACGCTACTGTTGGCTTATCGTTTAATTTTGTATGGAGTGTGGTTTTGAACCTTTATGTGTTAATGACACTGTATTTGTGCTTGAATGTTACGCATTGAGTTTGAATTTATGTAAGTTCAATTGACTCACTTTGTTTGGATACGCAAGACAAGTTCTGATAAGCCACACTGAACACTGCAGTAATATTTATTTAAAAATATATTAGTCAAATAGTATCTTAAAAGATAAGTTTATATTGAAATGTAGTCACAATGGCCATGACCTAGAGGTCTCTACCTCTGGCATTTATGTCACACACGCTTACAGATTCGCAGAGTTTATTTACATAATATTACATTCAGAATTTACAAACAAATGCTACTCGAGGGATAGATATTATTTTGATTTACCTATAATAACATGCCAAATGTTAGGTACGCATATTTAGAAACATTCATAGGACATAACTATAACAATAATATTTGACAACTTTCATGAAATTGATAATTGCAATACAACTCAAACATTTCAGTTGGTAATTTAAAATTGAGTAATGTAATTTCATCATAAACAAACATTTTAGAAAACACCACTAGTTGCCGTGTTCCGTGAGTTTAAAACTAACGACTTTAATCTGGTTCATTCTGTGATATTCATTTGCGCGTTAAAAAGAATTCACAACGTGATATATTCTCGTAATGCGCTTACGTTTACTTTCCAGTGCGGTGTAAGCGCGCATTTTTCCACGAGAAAGCGGAAACGCGCGTGTCTCAACAATGCTCACAAGCCGGGCGCAGGCATTTTGTGATCCGCTATTGTATATTATTCTAAGAACAAACGACAAACGATCGTCTTTCTACATACGTCATGTTACAATTTATACTCACGCTTGCTAATGTTGAGTAGGAGGCAAGTTTTATTACTAAATACTAAGCCCTATGACTTCATTAGACCGAGTTCTTGATAAACACGGAGATCTTGCTTAAGCTGACTTGCTTGCTTTGGCGTAATGCCGTAAGGTAATATATATCTATAAATCGATCGCGTTAGTCACATTTTTCAAGACATGGAAGACGATGCTCAAATGCTCGACCAGACCAAGGCATTTTTTGCAAAGAGTAACCCTCAAACACGCACACTAACAAAAGTAATAGGTAGTTTTATGCGATCTTCATAGCGTCGTTATGTAAGAGATCGTAAAATTCATATTGGAAAATTTCATCCAGACCAGCAATTAAAACTGGAGTCGATACAATTTGAAGGGTACGAAATTATTTTGCAGAAGGGGTGAATAATTACTTGCAAAGTGGAAAAAATATCAAACATTTCTGTCATCAATATTAAGTTTTCTTTCGCTGTCGAAAAAATCTAGCAACGATATTGATTTTATTGTC
>QDHC01005898.1:2288-17545 GCA_013186455.1 Papilio dardanus tibullus | reverse complement strand
GAAAAAAAAAAGTATTTTATTTTTAGTTTATATAAATTAGTATTAGTTTAAGGATTATTTGTAACAAAAAAAAATGGTATGCGAATAAAGGCTTATCTTATCTTATCTTATCTTATCTTATCTAATATGTTGTGTTTTAAATTTAAAATATGTAGTACCTACTATATTAACTACAGATAATTGTGTTTTCAAATTAAATGTAATTTATAGTTCTTTATTTGCTGTATAACTATTGAAAAAAAACTAAACTATAGCTGTAACAGAGTGAGAAAATATAACAATAACAAATTGACGAAAGGTAATAAATGAAATTAAAAATATGTCAGTGTACTTTGCAATACTAGACAAACCACAGATGCGTTGGGGGAAGTGATACACTCGCTTCTTGGACCTACTTAGGTTAAATAGATTTTATTTTTGAATAGGTTACATTTTGGTTATATTAATTTTCAAGTTTTAAAGCCAATTACTATAAAATACTCTTGAGAATATATCAAGAAGCCAAAATGTAATTTATATTTTACAAAGTTGTGGCAAGTCAGAGCTTAAAGTAAGATTAGAATTACTAATATGTTATAATAACTAAGCGAAGGGTTTAACTCGTAAGCTAAGTAACTTAACCCCCGGCAGCTTTTTATAACGAAGGATTTTGTTGGCGTAAGCTGACGTAACCAACGGAATATAAATGAGATGAGCTTTGTTTTTTAATGTTATTTTCCTGGTAATGTATTATTATACTTGTTTTTCGGCAATGGAAATCCACATGATACATCTTTCTGTTTGAAAAAATATTATATTATCTATGGTATATATTTTTTATCTATATTAGATTGCGATGTCTTTGAGACTTGTAATTCTACCTTGAGGCCTTACAGCAAAAGTTAACCGCACTTTAATAATTAATTAACTCGCACTGTTTTACCCAATTACCTACTACAGAAAAAGGTGCTTGTTAAGACTTAAGCGCCAATTAGCCTAAATCGTAACCTGCAGGTATAGATTTGAAAAATAAACGTAAACTTGATATTGCCGCAACTATTGTTATAGTTATAGGTAATAGTGAATTTGTATTTAAGATATTTTAATTGACATCCAAAACGAGGAGGTTCTCAAATCGTTGTTTTTTTTTATTTAACATGATTATGAGTTTTTTGCTTTGTATTGCTTTTATTCGGAATATGTAAGTCAAATAGAAATATATTTTTTGCCAACGTTTGTCAATGTCAGAAGCCTGTGTGAGATAATATGCGATGTGAATTATGATGTGCGAACAGATCGATGTGGAGAACTTCTATTTAAATGGTATAGAGACGAGAAAATCTACGACTTATTAGAAAAACTAAGCATTTTCAGTTAGTGTGTTCTACAGATGATTTAGAAATGCCTAATTAACAGATGTTAATTTAAAAAACTAAACTAATTAAATTTAAAAAATTAAGGGTAAGCAACGCATCTGTAATAGCAGATGTCTATGGGCAGCGGTCGCCTCGCTATTTCAGCGAATCCAGGTGGCCGCTTGCTCGTTTGCCACTTTATAATATAAAAATAAATAGCTTAACTCAAATAAACAGAGCTTTTTGTATCAATCGAGTTCTCCGCTCAAAAGTTTTAGTTGCAGCTTATCTAAACTATTTAATAATTAAATATATTTTAATTAAACTTAATAAGAACCGTTTAAACAGTTAATAAAGTAATTTTTCTTTCAAAAAAACGGTAATTGCCTGTAATTTTATTGCGCATTGCCCCCGGGGTTGAGGATGTCATTTGTCCGATCCGCCCGCCGGCCGCGTTCATCTTTGCTTCTTTGTTATTCTGCGTCGCTCTCTGTTACTAATTAAACTTTCGTGACGTCCAATTAATTTTATTGCCCTATAGAAAGCTTGTTGCAAGTTAAATATTTGCAATGATAATGCCGCTGTGGAATAAACCAGGGTTTTTATCCTTGACACGAATTTGTCCGAACATTCTAAACTCGACTTGTTGGAAAATTCCAGATGTTTTGTATACACATTATTTAATAGATGTCATAATGCTAATTATGTATGATAAGTTAATTACTTATTTTTTTTTCATTTTTTACTCCTCTGCCATTTAAGTAGTGTGCCAGTCCCTCAAAAATCGGTACAGTTACTGGAGTGTTAGTTGCATTGTTATTAGAAAGAGGATTAAGACTGTAAAAAAAGGATTAAATGAATTACTTGTTTAAGGTTAGTACTTATTCACAGTAATTGGTTTGCAACATCCTTTTGTTAGTGACAATAAATTCTCCATTGTCACTTTTGAAGCTAAGATGAACACAGATGTTGCGTAAGTTGTCATAACAAGCGAGGCAAATGTTAGGGCTGAGCGCAGTTGAGCGTAGCTAAGCGCAGCGTGGCGAAGTAAATGATATTAATTCCGTGCCGTATACTTTCATACCGGCTGCCAGTGTTCATACAAACGCCGGCGCACGCGCAGCCCCGGCGAAACTTTCTGACACTTTTTATTGATGGACAACGTTTTCCTACATTTCCTTTTCTGACAATTCCATGTATTGAATTCGGGTAAAAAGTGGAATTTACGTGTTGCTTAAGGGTCTACGCCCTGGATTTTTAAACAAAAATTTGGGTAAGTTGTTTATTAAATTATTTCTTCATAAGCAAATTTTAATTATAAAAATACATATATTAGACGAAATATTTAGAAATATTTATATTAATAACAATTTAATATAAATTTTAAACATTTAGGGCGCTCTTTCAATTAATATTGCGTCATAGAAATCAATTTAGTCCAAGACAGTGTATTATAAAAGTTACGTCTCAAATAATACAAATTCACACAAACAAAAAACTTCTTTACAATATTAGTATAAGAAATTCAAGTCAAATCCACAACTGACCTATCATAAGTCACGTTAGGCTTGGCTTAAGTTCAACGGCCGCTATCGGGAAAGAAATTGCTCAGTACAAGTATTGCGCTGAAAAAAACTATTTACCATATGTCATAAAGCAAGTTATAACGAGTAATTAAATGCGAGTATGTGAAGGCCGGTTAACATTTTATGCTCTGAAAGCTATGAAATTGTTTTAATTATACGAATTTATGCAACAAAAATATTCGTTTCACTGAACTTAATTGAGAAAGCGCTCATATTTCTGTGGTATTACTTAATTTAATTAAAATCGTATTAACGGTGTTTTTTATTTGTGGTCAATTATCAATATTTAGTGTATTTCGACAAAAAGTACTGCCACAATCAGAGTCGTCATATGATACCCTTAGCGTATATTTAATTTGAGAAATCTATACTAAGGGTCCTTGTATACTGGCCTATATAGGACTTTGAGTGCGTATAAAGGTTTATGTTAAAATAAAATAGTTTAATATGCCTTTTCTATTTGCTATTTCGTAACGCGATGTGCAAAATGTCGGTGCCGCTTGTCACTTGTGAAAACAGACTGCTTTTGCAAGAATTTGTCATCAGTACTGCGCGGTCTCTGTTTATTTTACAGTAAATTTTACGAAACATCAATTAGATGTCTTTTTGTACGTATGAAATGGAACCTGCGGTTACTTTCTTGCGGATAACATAAGCGATTCTTGATGTGCTTAATAGGAAGATAATTATTACGAACTGTATCAATTTCAGTCACGATAGCTGTAAACCGAGACTTTATTTGCGTAGTATTAAAAATAGATTAGTACCCTAAGCTCTGTTCGTGACTACATTAGTTTCTGTTCTTAACTTACATGCAAATATTCAGTTGTTCTGGAGTGACCAGGTTACCCAACTTTAGCTTTTAATTGTAACTAGTAAAATAGATCTTTTGCTTACTGCATTTTTTATGCCTTGTCATAATCATAAACAAACGAAACACTAACGAGAATAGCTTATTTCCAGGTAATCTGTTATTAAAGGTGTTATATTTTAAGTCAAGGAAACATTAATTATGAGGCAATTTCAGGGGAAGTTAATTAGCAGCCAGCTGTGAACTTACAGCGGTGTTGTAAACGACAGCCTCGATACCGACACAACAAAGTTGTCCAACTTTGAAGCATTTGAGAGCAACTCGAGTTTGTAATAAGATCCAAAGATTCAAGTACACTGAGCGCTACTTAGAATAATCGGGAATTTGAAACTTACCTGCCGGTTTAAATGAAGTAATAGATTAAGGATATTGTAATTCACTAATGGTGCTTAATTCTTGACAGGGACTAACATCATCTAAAATACGAAAACTGGATGTGAACTGCACCATTTTATTTATAAGTTAATCCCACAGGAGTTTAACTTCTTTAATGTTCTGTTTCCAGTTTATGAAGTTAGCTATTAAATCCATCATTTTCCTTTTTCAACACCTGAATTACCGATTACTGTTTTATATAAAAAACGAGGCCCCACTGCATTGATTTCGTTCGAAAATTATACCGAGTTATTACTAATCGATTTCGATATTTCGATACTCGAAAAGTGGGTAATGTTATCAACAGTATTAATTAACCGTACGAAACTGAAGCTAAGCGATTGCGTCGAATACGTTGCGTAAAGAACAACGCGGCCGTCGAGTCGCTTCGAATCGCTTCCAGTCTCGCTCCATTACACGCTCAACATTTGCAACATTCGTGTGTAAATAAACATGTTTAAATTCACACATTAACCCCCTAAAAGTATGTCACGTCCGTTATCATTTTAACACGCGTTACGTGGCATTCAAATAATAGATGACAAACAGACGAAACGATCTGTTTAAACAAGATGGTCTCGCTGAACTTTCACCGGATTGCCGGTTTGCAGATAACGAGGATCTCTTATTACGTCATCTAACGTGATCTCTTAACAAGCTATGAGGCCCTAGTAGTTTTATTTTTATATTTCAAAAGTAAACTAGACGAGGTCAAGCAATATCTTAGCGAATACCTGTAAAATTATAAGGATCAAACTATTTCGTATAGGCATCCCTCACCTTTTTGTCTCAAAGAACAAAATATGTAGAGGAAATGCCAAATCTTAACAACTCTTCAAAAGATAACATTTCTAAAGTTGTAAGAAAATGTACAGTCTGCTACATCAGGGTCTGAGCAAAGGGAGTGTTTGTACGTGAGTAATGAGTGCCATTAGCCCACCAATAGCCCGCGGCCTGTACCAATGACTCCATTACGTCTTCAGTTCGCGCCTTAAACACAATTCGGAGATTTCGTTTGTAAGCAATTTATAAAGCATTCGTTGTCTCTAAAGTTTACGCCCTTGGAACCTTTCACCCTTTAGAAAGCGAGCTACGTCTGTTTTTTTTAAGGTTTAAAGTGAATAATTTATTAATATAATTTATTTTGGCATGCTCAAAATCTGGGACTATTAAAAAAATGTGTTTTAAAAAAGGTTATAAGCTCTTTTAGTGGTCTTATAGAATACAAATTTTGAACAACGATAGATTGTACCTGAATATCAAATACCTGAAATAAAGCCAAACTTAACAACCATGTCATCGTATGTATTACTAGAAAGTAGACTAAAATAATCAATACTAGTTTAAAAAATAATTAACACATTAAATTACATATAAGCTTTCGAACATTATTTAAATACAAAACAGTCAATTTACACAAAAAATCTATCATGCTTCACATGTTCCAAGCTTTCGTATTTCTTGTTAATAAATGATAAATGAATATGCATTAATGTTAGTTCAATATCATTATTTTTGCAATAATCTCTAAAATACAATAATAAAATTTATTTAAATGAGAAAATATGTGCATACGATTAAATTGTTTACGTTTTATAGTGCATTTGTGCGCTTAAATTAAAAACGATTGCATACTTTCGAAGTGTAAAAGTGAAATTCATGTGAATATGAACGGAAGTTGCACAACATAATTATTTGTTGGCGAAATAAACAAATTATCAGATTCTTAGGTACCAATACATCATTAAGCTCGCAACAGACGTTCAGTTTTTAACTGTACAGTTAAAACAGTGGAGTTAAGGCTGAGCGTCTGCAGGCATTATATGCCCATAATACAGTACCTCATTTTATAATACAAAATGGCAAACGAGCAAGTGGCCACCAGAATTCGGTGAAAAAACCGAAGCGACCTCTAACCCTTAGACATCTGCATTTGTGAGGTCAAACATGTGGCAAGTATTTTGATTTATTAGACCAAGATATAAAACCAAGGCAAACTTGTTGACATCACTATCTCTAGATGTATAAAGTGGCACATCATAATGTACTTCGTATTAAACTTATGTACACAACTTAACATTAATAGAAATAAGCTCAAGGGTAAACATATAAAAACTTTAAAGTAACATAAACAAGCGACATGTATGATTGCGCCTAAGTGTCGGTCAATGGACGATCATATGTCCAAACATATCAAGGTTTTTATGTATTTTTATTAAAGAGATGAAACTTTATTTTATTTTAAAACTTACTCATAACTTTATATGTTAGTGGTTTACTAACGTCGCTGTGAAAATTTCATGCACAAATTTTGCTTTTAGCTACAATGAAATTATGAAACGAAGTACCAGGGCTTCATAAAATAACTGAGCGATGTAGAATACAAGTTTCAACCATCTGAATGTGTTGAGGAAAACTCTATTCACTAGTATCTTTGACACAAAATGTTGCAAATATCTATTAGATTCTAATATCCAAAGCTAGTGAATCAAATACTCCCTTCCGATAAATCTCAATCAGTACTGACACCGTAACTCCAGTATAGATGTAGGAGCAAACTATAAACCATAAAGTGCTTTACCATTTGAATTTCAAAGACATTTATTGAGCATACCACATCACATTGTGACAGACAAACCGCAAGCCATAGCGTATTCAATGAATTTAGGTCAACCATACTCGTGGTCTGTCAATGAGTGATAAATGCGCCTACATGGAGAACAAAGCACATGGTTTTGCATATATCTAAATATAACATAGTGTAACAAATAACATTAAATTTCATATTATGCCTTATAAGCTCTATCGAAACATAGATTAAATAAGTTCATTTTTTTAATATTATGAAGTGGCAAACGAGCAAGCGGCCACCTGGACTCGCTGAAATAACGAAACGATCGCTGCCCGTAGACATCTGCAATTACAGATGCGTTGCCTACCCTTAATTTTGAACTTGTATTGTTAAGGAACAAGCGTAAATTGATATTATTTCCCCTCGCGTTTCATTTTCACCAAAATAATTTATAATTTTAAGCTGTATTATTACTGAAGTGGTTTTCGCTCGGCGTCTAATTGGATTTTGTTAATATTCTTTATTGTGACCGTCGCTGAGGGTACAAAATTGTTGAATTTTAAAAACGTATATTTTTGTTAGCATAATACTCAAGAGCCTGAAACCTTTTGATAAAAACCTAATTATTTAAACTGAAAATAAATTAAAGATGGTTTGAAATGAAATTTCACGAATTACTTAACATATTAGTTACATATTACTACAATAACTTTTTAGTTTATATGGCTTACTTAGATTAAGGTGAGTATACAAATAAAATAAAAAATATTGGCACAATCTCTACAGTCCTAAGTCAATGGTTTCTCCATAATGCCTTATGCCGTAGGTTTTGACATGAAATATGACTCGAAATCCCGAACTCGGATTCGGTATGTAGTTCCTTAAATAGCTGTTAATCTACTCATAGTGCCATATTAAGGGACTCACTTAGTGTGTACAAGTCGAAGTGCAGCACTAATAGGTCTTCAGTATTTATATGAAAGAAAATAATGACATAGCCGTTAGCAAATAATCATCCAATCTATCTCAATAACTGTAAAGTGTGTTAAATCGTAAATGCCGTAAGACTTTGTACACACGGTACATAAAGTGGTACGTTTTCAATTACATAACGTACCGGTTCGGTCGTACCGAACAGCGCCACGGTGCGGTTTTGCGCCTCACTTCTACATAACGAGATATCTGGAAAGCAATTTTGTAAAACTTGCTAAAGCGACACATTTTTTTTAAATTTTAAATAAAACCTGTACACTTCCGTGTCACGATTGGAAAGTAATTAAATGTTTTTGTTATAATGCAATATTGTTTTTTGTTATATTAATTACTGGCCGAATATTTACATCAATAAAATAATGCACAATTTATGAAATTATTTCACTTTTTAAATCACATGCATTCTCTAGTAACATGCAGGTTAAATATAAGTTGCACATTACAGTAAGATTAATCTTTTCTAATTAATCACTAATTATTATATTTTTAACGACGTAAGTCGCACGTTATCAGAATTACTATGGGTTAATATCACTCGTGGGCGGCACTGGGTGATGTCGAAATCAAGGAATACACTCTGCACTTCTCAATCACATTATAATTAGTTCAGATACATGACTTATGACCCATTTACAATATCAACAATGCTTTCGTAACGATCTCTCATTTCTGATTGAATAATGTCAGTACTCATCGAACACGCTATTTGAATTTGTAAACTAATTTCTTCTTCTGATTGCGACATATTTATTATTTTCACAGAAATATCTTTTTATGTAATCAATATATCATTATCTCATCAAAAGGTAATATAATGCAATATATTCGATGTTAAATGAGTTCGTTGTTAATCTAGATTTGGGTCAAGATTTTAAAAAGTTAGTTTTATACTCGTATTATACCAATCTTAGTGAAGGGCGGTAAAGTTCCTGACCGCACTCAAGTCAAGATGCTATCGTTTGGGTACAATAATGGAGACCCGACACAAGATTTCCTCCCTGGATTCATTTCGCTACGATATTTTTAATGTGTAAAACAAAAATTTAGAAACAACCTAATACGTTGAAGCAAAATAGATATTAGATCAGTCTAGATACCTAATTCTACGGCCAAAAATGAAGTCACATTTTACCTCAGAATTTTGAAACCATAGTCGGGAAAAATCTTTGTATCACATTTCAGTTACAAGAATGATCACTTACTGCAATACTGAAGCGGAATTAAATGAAGTTGTATATTTGAAATTCATGCTTTGCCGCCGTTAGCGGCAGCTCCAACATTAATGACAGTGGAAGCCCGACGCGCCGCGCGCGCCCTCTGTACGAACTCTCGTAAATATTAATCGGGGACAAAGTGAATTCTCGTAAGCGAGTACAAAGGAGAAATTTAGTATAATCTTTGAACTTTGTTGCGAAATTTCACCACAATAGAGCGGAATCGACGGTAAAGTTACTATGACGTTAATTTAATGCAAACGAAGAAACGAAAGTATGTACCTGTGTCTAGCTCGACTCACATTTTCTCTTTTATTACAAAAGACAAAACTGCTAAAATATGTACCTATTTATTTAAAACATAATGCCATATTGGTCGTTTTTAATTTTAATATGCATTTAAAAACTACTGGTGTGCTAAAATTCTAAATTGTAACAAACGTTGGTACAATTTAAATCATTGGGCACAGTGCTACAAAAACGTTTCACTGGGGTTTAAATATTCGTGTTTTGATTAAAAGATTACGTATAACATAATCTAACATTAACCTACTTCTAAATGAGGGTCTGTTTAACTTTGTTAAGCAGTATTATGAACTGCTATTTAATTATTTCTTTTTAATTAATGTATTCATTAGGTATAACATTTCGCAGTGAAAACGTTTCATAAGTACGAGTGTAAGTGACGAAATATAACTGCTATAAGATTAACTAAGTTTTATAGAGTACGCACTTTCTCATAGTGATTTCGCAAGTCATTGCAATAACGAACGAGGCGTTGCTTCTATCCCACGGTAATTTCCAACTCAGCACCAAACGTCGGATGAAATCAATTTGATTCCGGAACAAGGAAACATTAATGAATACTTTGTTACAATGTTTATGAGAGTTTATGTTTAATTTATTTGTTTTGTGGATGTTTTTAAAGATCTAGAGACCAGTTTGGACTTTGAAGAATGACCTATTTTTGTTAGAGTTTAGTAATTTAGTTGCGATAGACAGAAAATTAAATGATTAAACTTTTAAAAAAATATTTACGTACACAAAACATTAAAAAACTTCATAAAAATGTTAAATCTAACTTAAATATCCAGGGAAAAATGCTAACCTTAATAAGTAATATTAAGCCAGTAAAAAAATTGTAGCGGGTTTCCTTTGGTGAGGTATATGAATAAATTCTGAGACCAGGGACCTTCGCCGCCTTCGCCGCCCTCGCCTCGTTATGAATACCCCGTGTATTAAAGATAAAATAACCAGGAAAAAGTTTTGAAAAAACATAATTAAAATTTTAAATATTAAACACAATTAAGGGGAAAAAATACTTCATGTTACATTTACTTAAATCATTGTCATCAAATAACTATTTGAAATTACATTTTTTTTAATTACACACTCAAACAAGTTGGTTTCTTATTACAACCCTATTGTTTAACATTATTGGCTAGTAAGGAAAAAGATTTAATAGTTCATGTTTACATGCTAGATTACACGATGAGATGAACCAAACTGCTTTTAAACAACTAGGTTATTAAGACTTTAAATATGAATGTAGTTCGACCCACGATGGGCTCAATTTTCCGCAACTCTACAACTAGCGCGTATTTTGCGTGATTTCCCACATATCTTTGAATTCCTTCGCCGAAATGTGCAAGTTGCATCACGATGTTTACCTTCACCTAAGAGCGTCGGTAAATATGTACATATGACAATCGAAAAACACATTGGTACATGGCGGGATTCGAACATGCCATGTACCAATGTGTTTTTCGTTTTAAATAACCATTACTTACAACTTATATTTGTTCCAGGAAGAACATGGTCAGCAGAGCGTTAAGGGTGACTTCTAAGATGGTCTTCGTTTAGTGTAATGTGTGCAAATTCGAGTACGATGTTTAAAACGATATTAGTGTTCATCTCAGTGTTAGTGTGTGTTAGTGGTGATGTTAATACTACGGATGCAGGGTTGCGAGGGTCTCGTATGGCCTGGATTAAAGGTCTGGTGGACCATCACGACTGGCTGGAAATACTCGATAATGTGATGTTGCCTGATCAATGCGCGACTGATCTAAGGCGGTATGTGACCGCTTTGAATAAAGGGGAACTTTGGGCATCGAAAAGTAAGTTTTCTCACTTTTTTTTGGTAATTCTTAGTATAATTTCACACACCTACAAAATACCTATTAAGAGTAAGATCATCATTGTCTCCCCGTCGTTATTCAACTCCCGTAGGGTCACCGCATCAGGTTTTTGTCATCTACATTACATTAGGCTACAAATAAAAATGCATAAGTATTTTTCTTTTCAAATGTAATTTGGAAATAAATTTTTGTTTTACATTTCGTCAAAATGTATATGCAATTACAACGAATTGGAATTTTAAAGTAGAAATAAATAATTCTGACATCTTTTCTGTCTAATAAAAGTTTACGTAAAAATTTAAAAAGTCTTTAATTGAACTATTTCGGTATTTTCTAGATGTGACTTAGGGGGTTACCCAAAGTACATTCCCTACGAAGCGATTCTAGAGAACTTCAAAAATTAAGGAAACTGACAATGACGTTCGATATTTCACTGTCGAGTGTCAATGTCAGTTTCATACATTTTTGTCAATTCTATCAGCGATATCGCCAATCCAAAAGTACTTTAGGTAGTCGCCATACTCTACTTTAGAATCTAATGTGTCGATAACAATGTTACATGAACAAATAATAAACTTAATAATCACATATATTAAATAATAGTTCACATTTTGCAAATAATTGCATTTGTTTTAAAATAATGCGTAGTATAGATTAGTTTAGAATGACCTTAACTTAGAGGTTTCTAGCTAAAATGCATTTCCAAGGTTAATTAATCTCGATTTTAATCTTAAAAGTTATTTAGTGCTCACTTAAGTAACTATAGAGAGCTGCAGAGTAGTGTTAATGTCAAGGTTTAAAAATAAAAACTAAGTACTTAATTCAATTAGCAAATGGTTTAGAGGTTAACTAATGTTATTCTTTTATTTATTGAAAAAAGGCTTTGAACTTTACAATTTTACAACAACTAGAGATAAATTAGAGACGAGAAAAATGTAATTTTTGTCATAATAAGTATCTATTATTAAGGATTTACCCCTTTAAGAAAAAAAAGATTGTATTAATTTTATAACCACTTTTAAACGCCTTCCTAAAATAGGGACTAAAAGTTAAGATTGTCTACTTAAGCCGAGTCATAACTCTCAATGACTTGAAGAACACGAGCATAAAGTGTTTCATTACACGCCCGCGTGTGGTAACACGAGGAAAACTGCGGTTATCTTCACGCAACGTTTACGTGGAACAGTTGCAACCATGATCATAACAAACAAATTACAAAAAAATAACGTAATTTAAAGGTTAATTGGCAGAATAACTACGTTATGTAATCATGGTATTAAAACTCCTAAGATTTTGATTTAATATTGTATTGTATTGTAGTTCGACCCATGATGGGTTCGTTTTTCCGCAACTCCATGACAAGCGCGTATTTTGCGTGACTTTACACATATCTTTGATTTTCTTCTCCGATATGTGCAGGTTGCATCACGATGTTTTACTTCACCGTAAGAGATTTCTATTTTATAGGAAAGAAATAAAAAAAAACAAAGTAACACTGCCAGGTGTTTCAAGAGCGTAAAGCCCTCCCATCATTCATAAAGCACGCTCGAGAGTTTCATTCACTTTTTCCGTATATATTAATTTTAGCATGTTTTTACTTGAAAGAATGTCAATAAAAATAACAGGATCCTTTATTGAATAAATGTATTTTTTACATTGAATTCTGTTTAAGATAATTGTTTTATAACTTTCTCTACACTGCACTGAATCTTGGACATCGAATCACTTTTTACGAAAAGAAAGTCACAAGTATGCAAGTAATGCAATTTGCATAGGTTCATTAAATAGAGTTAAAGATTTGTCAATATATTATAATAGATGTGGTTCAAGACACATATTAATAGTTTTTTTAAATGTTGTCTTTTTAATTATTATACATTTTAAGCTATATCATTGATATTATAGGTCGATTTATTTCCTTATAAGGAAATTATGGATTAACAAGGAGGGGACGCATAGGAAGAGGTATTATCCTCTTGCTGTGCGTCTCCTCTTTTTTAGATTAAGGGTAGGCAACGCATCTGCAATTGCACATGTCTATAGGCATTGGTGGCTAAGGATTTTTCAGCGAATCCTAGTGGTCACTTGCTCGTTTGCCACTTTATAATATATTATAAAAAAATACATATTTATATTTAAATGTGTAAACAAAATCTAACTTAGCATGATGTGATATTGATACTTGATACTTAGGAAGTTCGTTGCAAAGTTCAAAGCTCTCTAAGCGGCCAATGTTACACAATCCTAAATTACGTGTTGTATAATCATATTCAAACTTAATTTGAGTGCGAATCTTTCAAGGACTTGTGGTTGGAGAAAATCATTCGCAGGGTTGTAGCTTGCCTTTACATCCCTTAAATCTCTCTAATTAAAGTTGTGTGACGAACCTCGTGCAAACTTGCAATCAGCCATAAACTTTGGATCGTAATATACTTCACTGTTATTGTAATTAACCGTTGCTTGTTTGTTCCCCTCTTTGTATTAAATTAAAATAACTACAGATAGTATTATAGAGAAATGTTATCGTTTACATCGTTTACAGTTATTGTAATTTGACGGGAAAATCCAGCTAATTTAAACTTAGAGGCTCAACGTATAGATCTAGACTAATATTATAAAGAGAGAAACTTTGTGGTTTTGTTTGTATTGAAATAACTCAAGAACTACTAGGCCGATCTCAAAAATTCTTTCACCATTAGAAAGGTACATTATCCCCGAGTAACATAGGCTATATTATTTAGTTCCACGCGGACGGAGTCGTGAACAACAGCTAGTTAGTAATATTTATACTATGTTATATCGTATTTTAAAAATACCCTGAGAGAAATCTGTATTGCTCAAGTCATGTTATGTCACAACCTGTTTCTATTTACAGAACTAGTTTTCGTGCTCATGAATGAAATTAATATATAAGCGGCTTATGTACTTGTCTCTTACTATTATCTATGGTGAACGGGTTATTGCCATACTGACCTCTATAGAATAAACTATAGCAGAGATAAACTACTTTTAAATTAATATTACATATGACAATCGTTTGAATTTAAATAAAGTAATGAGAAAGCGTATACTTTATTTGGATTAATAATTCCATAATAATGTCGTGCAATTAATCAAAAATATTAGTTTTATTAATAATAACAGTTTTATAATAAAACCAAATAAAAAAGAAAGTAGACGTCGTGTCGTATCACAAGGTCAAGATATTGGGACAAGACAGAGAGCATTGGAAAGGACTCCATCGACAAATTTAAAAAAACCTTAAATTAAAGAAGAAGAAGTATCAAACTAAAATTAAGCGGCTAAAAACTCACGCGTTTTTTGGAAAGACTAGGGTAGGGATTGCTGCCCGAGGAAGAATCCCCGAGAGTTCGAAACTAGTCAGTACCGTCAACGAAGTAACGCGTTAGTTTTTAGATGCTTAATTATAGTTTTGAAGTATGTTTGCTCTTTCAGATTTTTATAAATGTTGATGATGTTGATGATGTTAGCTTTTGCAATAATTCTATCCCCAAAGTAAATATAATATGATGTTGTCGCTTCTAGTTTTAACATAATCTGTCAAACCACAATCTTAGCTTTGCGGATCTCAAAGTTTCTCTACCACGTAAATAGGATTAGACGTCGTAAGTCAGTCAATGAAGTATTTTTTTGAAGGAAAATGCTCTAATAATACTTAAGATGGTGACATCTTATGAAATTAATATAAATACTTACGTACATACAATCTTACCGATGCATTAAGAATCGTTAATTGGTCACTATGTGTGAGTACTAACGGAGTTCCTTAATGTAGATTTTGTATTTGACACAGTGGCGGATTTACCAGTAGGCTGAGAAGATTGAGCCTAGGACGGCGGATTTTGGTTGGCGGCAAATTTGTCAGTTTTTTTAGACTTAATTTATATTTGCTTATTCTAAAATATTTGCTTTCAATTTCATTTTCTGTTTAGGGTATCGTAATTTAGAGGTCAGAAGGGGCGTTAAAATTTGAATAGCGTACGGGCAAATGTGTAAATAGCAATAAATGTATGTATATAGCGTTATTGCAATCGTTTTTCCTTGTCTTGTTGAAAAATATTTCTGTCTTCTAGTGAAAGCGATTGGTATACGTTGTGTAGTACGAGTTTAATTGTGCAAATTTCGGTATAAAATGTACATGAAATTAAATTGT
>QDHC01005892.1:176196-194910 GCA_013186455.1 Papilio dardanus tibullus | reverse complement strand
TTGATAACCTCCTTCTGTTGGAAGTCGGTTAAAAATGGTATGCGACTATTAAAATATTGGTACACTAATTTTGAATCAAAAGTATTTCAGACCAAACTGGTACCATGTAATTGACCCTTTACTCAGCTATATCGATCTCCCTATCTTCAACTCTACTACTATACTTATTTTATTATCGTTTAAACATTTTATTAATACTCTGACGCTTGATGGAATCGATAAACAATACCGCGATTCATTACCTTTCCAACGCCATCTAGCGACACAAAAACAAAACTTGATATGCAGTTTTTGATAATTTCAGTCTGAGGTTAGCCGATGTTCAAATCAAATAGATGTAGCACATTTTTTTTAAAATTTAGGTTTAAATTACTGGAACTGTAAAGCCAAAACTTAGTATAAACAGTTTCGTAGAAACTGATCTAATTTGGTACAACCATTCGCGTAGTCAGAGTTCCATTTGTTAGAAACAAGCGAACACAACTAAATTATGATAACGCTTAATTATCACTGAATAGAAATTAAATCTCGAACTTTCAGTCTCACAAAGGTCTTTGATAATTAAATTAAATGATTTTAAAAATTGCTAAAGGCGTGAATTCATACAAATTTAAATAGTTAAAAAACATTTATCTATACTAATATTACGAACAGAACATTTTTTTTTATTATTAAATAGTGGCAAGCGAGCAAGCGGCCATGTGGATACCCTGAAATAGTGAAGCAACCGTTGCCCGTAGACATCTGCAATGGCAGATGCGGTGCCTACCCTAAATGTACGGAGGAGGAGACGCACAGAAAGAGGATAATTCCTCTTCATACTCGCCCCCTCCTCCGCCAAGTTCACGTTCCCTTCCTATCATTTCCTTATAAGAAAGCGATAGGAAGGGAAAGTGGATTAAAATTAGGCCTCCGCCACCACACTCGTCGGACAAAATTTAAATATTTTTGTGTATATTGAAAGAACTCAAGAATTAATAGGCCGATTTCAAAAAATCCTTCACCATTAGAAAGCTACATTAGCCCCGAGTAACATAGGTCGCCAATCATATCCATTGAATTAAATTAAGCCCTTCGTACAAGGGCTACAAGTTTATGAATTTAATTTCTAAGCGAAATTGCATGTTTCTTTAGCCTCGTGTACAAATTGCCTTAGTGGATAAAAGTTAACGAGCTTCAGTTTAGAATTCTAACTCCCATTCACACAAGCGCTTTTTAAACGCACGCTAAAAAGCGTTGAAATAGAAAGAAAACATTTCCATATATCTGCTCACATGGCGCTTTTAAATTTTTAGCCCGCAGCGTTCGATTTTGAACGCTGGTTGTACGAAACAAGAGTCATTTTACAGCGATCGTATGAGTAAAGCCGTTGAGGTGCCAACGCAGACGTTAAATAAAAGTCCGTGTGAATGCGGGCTTAAAGTATTAACGGCTCACATTTTATGTTTTAATATAATCAACTTCCAGCGTGGAATAAAATTTGTAGCTTCATCCATTTAAGTATACCTTTAATTAAACACTAAAAACGAATTTTACGTTACCTATAAACTTGATTATCAATTTATTTCGTTAAATGCTTACTAATTAGAATTTAATTGATTATTAAAACTGACGTAGACTATGGACTGTAGTTTTTGTCATTTAGAGCGTAAGAAAATTTGTACATATGAAAATCGAAAATCGAAAAACACATGGCGGGATTCGAACTCGGGACCTGCAGCTTACAAGACAGGAGTAAACCCCTGAGCTACCGAAGCCACTTACAGTTAATTGTGCTTTAAAAATAAAAGGCTTTTACAATGTAAGCAATTTGCGTAACTCACTGAGCTGGGTATAATCGGCCTACGCATGGTTGACAATAACCGGCAGGCTTCTTTAAAGATTTATTTTTATAAATAAAATATATTGTAATACGCTTGTTTGATATAGGTGAAGTATTTCCGTTTTATGATAATTTTAAACGTCATCAATTGCTGACGTACTAGAGTAGTTATTCTACTGTATTGCGCAAGTCCCTAAAGAATGTTTGCACCAGTATAGTATTTTAGTCGAGTAATAAGTATCCGAACAAAGGATTTATATATCTACTGTAGTAAATTGTTGCTGTTCGGACACGTCTAGTTACTAAAATACTTTCTACTTGACTAAAATAATATCCTGGCGAGTAGAAGGGAAGGACACTAGTAGGCCGGCAACGTATGTTTAGTTCCCCTGATGTTGTGAATGTCCATGGGCGTCGTTGACCACTTTCGTTGTTCCTGCCAGTCTTATGCCCTCTTCTCATATAAAAAAGCCTTAATAGGTCTTCAAGATGCCCATTTCTATTTTCAACTGCAACATTCAGCAAAATATTCCCTGAAGTGTCAGGAAATAGTGTCACTTGTTTATTTATTATATTCTCTTAAATTATTATTAAAAAAAATAATTAAAAAACAAATTACAGTGTAATTTATATTTAATGCAAAGGTTCACGAAAAAATTACCGTCAAAGTTTTAAATAAGGATTACTTGGGGGCTACCGAATGTATCTTTTGATAGGCGATATCGCCGATGGAATCGACAAAAATCTATCAAACTGACATTGACATTCGATAAGTCATGTGATTGTCACGTGTGAGATATCGAACGTCATTGTCAGTTCCATATGTATGTTAGTTCGCTATAGAATCGCTTCGTAGTTGTACTTTGGATAAGCCCCTTGTTTCAGTAAGGATTAAATAAATTCTACTCTAACCTATTAGGACACATATTAAGTAAGCCCTTTCTTTGGAATGTTACACAGAAACAATTACTGTTTAATGCGTTGTATGTAATGTTTCACGCTCGGTTTCCACTGCGTCCTCTCGAAGTATAACAATGTAGTCTTACGAACTTTGTTTAAATACCATCCGCTTAGAACTTATTGTTGAAATTAAACATTTACTGCTATGTTTTGAGAACAAATACGAGGTATACAAAGTACGAGTAACTATATTTTGTAAGTAAAATAAGAATCAGTTTTTTTATTATTAAATGAAAATTATATTTTCGTCAATTACTGAAACAAAAAATTGGATCACCTAATTGTTGCACTCCATGATGTTTATTGGTCACTTATGTCGCATATTAGTGATTCTTAAACAACGCTAAGTGAGGCAGTAAAGCTTTGAGAAAATTATGTTAAGTTGCCAATCCATATGAAAGGACAATTGAAGTATTTGTGTAGTTGCTATTCTAAAAATCACATGTCAGTACTGGTTTAAACCTTATATAAAATAAAACAAGCGACTCGCCCCAGCTTCGCACGGGTGCAATACTGATACTAAATACACAACAGAAAAACTGTAAACAATAACAGCCATACTAATAATTGCACCCGTGCGAAGCCGGGTTCGGCTAGTTATACTTAGTTAGACACTTTCTTTCCTCTTCAATCACTCTATCTATTAAAAAATACCCCATCAAAATCCGTTGCGTAGTTTTAAAGATTTAAGCATATATAGGGATATAGGGACAGAGAAAGCGACTTTGTTTTATACTATGTAAGTAGTGATGATAGAAATTCGATATTTGTAAGTTCAATAATATTAACCGAGTGCGCAGTGACGCGATAACAGATTATGCAAATGTATATCAAAGCATTGATGGGCGCAGCTTCGTCTCATTTATAATGAAAATGCTCCGCTATTTACATGCTACATTTATTACATAATATTTTACATTGCGTATAAAGAGGAAATATTCATATTTTACCATGTATTGAAATAACTTTCAAACGACTGTGGTGTTGCGGCCGGAACACTGGCAGCCGAGAAGAAAACTCTTTGGTGGAGATTTAATACTTTTTAATTTTAATTCTTTTACGTTTGTCTTTTGTTTTTTATGGAAAATTTTCATTACATATTTTATTGTCGATTACGTCGTTTTATTTTACACCATTTTTCTTCATTTTTAACTTATTAAACTTATATCAAGGTATCGAAGTTAACATGCGGAGCTACCGAAAGTTCTTTTCGTTTAGCGATTTTGGCGAATCGACAAAATTGTATGGAACTGACATTCGATAAATCATGTGATTGTCACGTGTGAGATATCGAACGTCAATGTCAGTTTTATACATTTTTGACGTTCGCTATAGAATCACTTCGCAGCGAATGTACTTTCGGTAACCAAGGACAGATTTCGAAGATTCTTCCATCATTGGAAAACTACATTATCATTGAATAACATGGACATAGACAAAAAAACATCAATTTGTACATAAAATACAATATATATTCTACTTCATTATCTAAAAAGTATACAGTCAAGCCTGGATTAGCGGGAAACCTTTATAAGCGAGAGTCATTCTATAGTCCCGACGAGCTACTTACATAAGCGAAAAATTCGGTTTACAGAGAAACGTCTCTGAAGCCTTGTACGCGCCGGGGTAGTATTTTAGTCGAGTAGCAAGTAGCAAGTATCCGAACAAACGAAATCCTTTAAAAGTAAGCACTAATCTATTCTATTAAAATGTTGCTGTTCGGACACGATTAGTTACTAAATTACTGTCCTACTGCGTAGGTTTAGGCTTAAATGAGTCCGAACAGGTAAATCCTTTGTTCAGATAAATGCTACTTGCTACCCGACTAAAATACTATCCTGGTGCGAACAAGGCAGGTTCCAGATTCGACTGTATTTTAATTAGATACTGTTTTATTTTATTGATATAATAAAAAGTTCATTGATTCACAGATTTACGACTGTACGCAATAACAATTTAAAATTGAGCCCAATATTGCTCGAGCTAAGAATTTATATCTCTCATAAACATGCTCCTGTTTTAATTAAGATCATTCTCGAATGTTCGAATAAAACTACCAAAGGTTTTATTAGTGGACTTACTCTGAACTGCGGGATTGTTCTATGAAACAAAAATAAAATAATTATAAAAAGGTTTCGACCCATTCTCCATTTTCCGTAACTCCACTACTAGCGCGTATTTTGCGTGAATACACATATCTTTGAATTTCTTCGCCGATATGTGCAGGTTGCATCACGATGTTTTCCTTTACCTAAAAGCGTCCGTAATTATCATATGAAAATCGAAAAACACATTGGCACTTGGCGGGATTCGAACTCGGGACCTGCAGTTTACAAGTCAAGAGCTAAACCCCTGAGCCACCGACGCTCTAAAATAATTATATAGAAATATCTTTAAAAGCAACAATGATTTAATAAAAATCAAGTTATAATAGTTATCATTAGCATCGTTTAATATATTATTTATTACATTTCTAAGGGATTCCCTAAGTGACCACTTAATAACTCCGTATTATAATAAGTAGGTAATAAGACTGCGCTATCTTAGGTCAAAGCAAGATTAATTACTTTTTATTTTATTGGATTTGACTTTGAATTTATGTCTCTATTTACTTCTACATGAATAGAGTGTTATTTTGTATTTTATTTGTGTTCTAAAGCGTTTTAAAATAAATTGTTAAAATGTACACGTCATCGAGTTTAAATTTTAAACTTTTATCGTTGTATCAAACTTTACAATTTAACGCGATTGTTAAAACTTTAGCAAACGCTGTATGAATATTATATTGGATTATTGCTCGTATTGCAAGCGATGTTGCTTTTAATGTTTCTTTGTTATGCTGTTCAAATTAATATCTTTTGCCAGCAAATATTAAATTGTTACCGCATTTATTGAGCAACCCCTTAGTGATCATTTCGCATATTATATTTACTCTTAAAACTGCTCTTTGTGACTAATTTTTTAATCGAGTAGCAAATAGCATTTATCCGAACAAAGGATTTACTACTGTTCGGACTCGTTTAAGCCTAAACCTACACACTAGGATCGTAATTTAGTAACTAAACGTATCCGAACAGCAACATTTTAGAAGAGTAGATAAGTAAATCCTTTGTTTGGATACTTATTACTTGCTACGCAACTAAAATACTATCCTGGTGCGAACAAGGCATAAGTGCGACAGTAAGTTAGACAAAGAATTCTCATTTTAGAAAGTTATTAATGTGAAAGTAACTCTTTCGTACTTTCACGCTAAAAGTACTAAACTACTTTAAATTAAATATAATACACAGGTAAGTCTAGAGCCTGAGAAAGTATATAGTCTACATTTAAAGCCGAAAATAGGAAGCGGGGATGAAAAAATCAACGAGGAAGTCACGGGAAACTTCATTTAATTTTTTAATATTAGTTAAACTTTTTCAAAATACGCGCTAGTCGTGGAGTTGCGGAAAATAAAGCCCATCGTGGGTCGAAACTTTTAACCTTTTGTAACCTTTTTTAACTTTTGTTAAAATGCAAATATATTGAAGCATGCGACAGTTGCATATTTGTACAAACAACTATGCATGACTTGCATATCTTATGTAAATGCAATTTTTCTGCATGATCGTGCAAAGTTGAATAATAAAATTCAAAGGCGGGGAAAGATTGCAGGAAGAAAATAACAAAGGTTCTTTTACCTTTGTATTATTAATCTATACTAATATAAAGGTGGAAGATTTGTTTTTTTGTATGTATTGAAATAACTCAAAAACTACTTAACCGATTTAAAAAAAATCCTTTACCATTGGAATGCTACATTATCACTGTAACATATTTTTAACACTTCATTGTCGTTGAAGATACGATAAGAACGTAAACAGGACATTAATTAGAAAAATCGGCGAAGTCATTTGACACTCAATATAATTAGGACAAAAACTTGTTATAAAACCATACATATTACAGCTCTTACTACTGTCTATATACGGTTTGGTGTATACGATGCTAAGTGGGTAGGGAATTTAATTCTTCATATACTACGAAAATTTTCAAAGTATTTAGTACTGGTAATCTCAGTGAAACCAATTAAGTGCAAATTGCCACTCGTTAGTCCTGTAAATTGTGCACCATTTGCAACGTTGTGACGTAATCACTAACAAGACAATTTCAAGCTAGAATATAGCTTGAAAGTTATAAGACGTCATTAAGTATCTCTGAAAATTATGTCTTTTGTTGACAAAGTTATATAACTTTAAACTGCAGCTAAAGAAATAAACAGAATATATCCTTATGACTATTAGAGCGTCGGTGAATCATGGGTTTACCTCTTGACTTGCAATCTACAAGTCCCGAGTTCAAATCCCGTCATGTACCAATGTGTTTTTCCATTTTCATATGTACCTATACCTATGTACCCGACGCTCTTACGGTGAAGGAAAACATCGTGATGTCTGCACATATCGGCGAAGAAATTCAAGATATGTGTGAAATCGACCAACCGGCACTGGATCAGCGTAGTCTACGGCCTAGTCACCCCTAAGGTTAGACTCCGAGCCCTTCAGTAGGGACATATAGAGCGCTAGTGGTAAACAAATATACAAAAGTTGTTTCTTAAATTTTAGAATCGTCTAACTATTTGAAAATGGAACACACTTCCCCTAAATTGAATTCAAATGATTGTAGAAGGCGCAGCGCATTTTACTGGATTTGTCTAAATGCTAAGTAATAAATATCAGTCACAAAACACCGGATACCCATCACTCTTCATTCATTTCATTTGCCGATTTAATGGTACTAACATCAATCCTTAATTTGTTGCCTGTCCGTATTTAAAATATCTGGGAGTAACCCAAAGCCTCTTTCGATTGACGATATCGCTGATGGAATCGACAAAAATTTATGAAACTTACAATCACATTCGATAAGTCATGTGCTTGTCACGTGTGAGATATCGAACGTCATTGTCATATATTTTTGATATTTGCTATCGAATCGCTTTGCACGTGTACTTAGTAACTCCTCAGAATTTAAAGAAAACGAAAATTATAACAAGAAAAAGAAAAACGTCTTCGAAACGAAATTTAAGATGCTAAATGTTCTAAAAAAGAAATAAATATTTACTTAAATAATTTTTGGGATATACCAAACGCTTTTCTTTTTTTCTACATTTATTGAGTCTGTGCCGACCGAAGTCTTTCGAATTTATTCAATGTTCAGTCAATATTGGTACCCTTTGGTGGCATAATGGCCATAAGACCATTGCCTTTTATAAGTAAAAAAGTTAAGTGAAAAAACAGAAAAGAATCGCGCGAGAACATGTAACAGCGATGTAGGAACGTAAAAGACAATTAAGTTAACTGTAAATATGTATAGTTTAAGATAAAGTTAAAGTTTAAGTTTTTAAGAAGTAAGTTACCAACGATAATAAATGTATATAAGCTGCCGTGCTGCCTTATCATTTTGTACATTCACGATATTATTTTACTACATTTATACTTTTTCTATTCCAATAGTCACGAAATGCGCAGATACTAAAATAACAATGCACCATTCGTTTCTTTCAGAGTCGACTATAAAACTCCATACCTGACTTTTCCTGTTATTCCTAACAAAGGCGTATTGTTTCACGCACAATGTCACAATCTAAGCACCGCTCAGAACAACTGTTTCAACCTTTCAGCTATCGAGTAACTAGAAATATAAAACAGTAAAATAACATTTCATGTACAGGCGATATTATAACAAAAATGAATACTTTTTTAGGGACATTTAATTATCATAAATAAATTAGGCCGATCGCCCAAAACAGTAATTAGAGGGAGATGATGAGCTGAGCGGCCTCAAATTTTCTAGCGTCCCCGCCAATAAAGAACTGAGCTAAGCGAGCCCAACGGCATTACGCAGCTGTCTCATTTGACACAGCTCGGACACAGCTCGAATCTCTACAATATTTCGGCTCTTTTTAACACATCTCATTTCTCTTTGTCGGTGGGGACACAAGTATGCAGTTTCGTACGAAAGTTGAAAACGAGGCCGCCCAGCTCTTTACTCTTATGAGGTGGGCGCTCAAACTAAGGGACTGTTTGCGTAAGTAATTAAAGACTCTGAGTGTAACAAATATACAGTAACTACTAGGAAACCAATTCAATAATGTTTAATGGAATGAAAAGAACGTTTAAATAATGGAAAAGAAAAATTGGAATTAGAAATGCCTATATTACGTTACGATCTAAACGGTTCGCAGATTGTGTATTTTGAACAGTTGCAATTTCAAACAAGATAACATTTTAGTATTGCAGAAGTGAATTGTAAATTCTCCTTAGAAACCACTAGAGAAACCGTAGAGCAGTGTAAGAAATACACATTAAACTGTAAAGTTCCATTGCCACGTATAATTAAACAGTATAACAATAGTCATATTTCACTTTATACTGCACTGCATAGTTTTCAAGACAAAACGACCCGCTGTGTGCATTAAATTGTAACATCTTGACAATAGAGTTGAATGTAGCAAGTTTATTGCTCATGAATATTTTTGTTATCAAATGACATGAAAATATTGTTAAGTAATTTTTACGAAGGTAAAAATAGCAATAGAAATGGTACGATTTTATTCGACTGATAGGAGGCGAATGTTTTTAAAAGGTAAAAGAGCTGAAATCAGGAAAAACCGAATTTTTCTTAGGACCTATAGTTTAAGTTACGTAAGCTAAAAAAGCAAAAAAAAAACGATTTTTTCATGTTTATTAGGCATATCTCAAAACTGCTGAATAGTTTTTTTTAACGTAAAAATGGGACCACATGGCAGTTATTTTGCAACAAACAAAAAAAGAATCAAGAAAATCGGATCAAAACTAGCTGCGTAATTCTTGTACATACATAAAAAGACTCATTGACTTGATAACCTCCTTCTGTTAGAAGTCGGTCGGAGACCCAATGCAGCTACGCTTTGACCGAGCTTGTAGTCTAAGGTGTCGGAGCTCTATAAAGACTTTAAATATTTGTTTTAATTCAATTGTGTTTTTGTTGAAGGTCGCTAAAGTGTTATACCTAAAAATAATAAAAGGAAAACATTTTCTTTATTAAGGATTTTTATCTAAAATATCTTTATAATTTTAACAATTGAGGTTCGAATAAATTTCGTAACGCAAATAAATTATTCATACCACGTTGAATAAACTTTTTAAAGATTCGTGTTAATTTGTAGAATTTGTTACAAAGGGTAATTCGATTTATTAAATACTAGCAGACACACCCCGGCTTCGCACGGGTACAATGCTCATACTAAATAAACTACATAATTTCCCTACATAGTATAAAACAATGTTCACAGTTTTTCTGTAGTGTTTTAACATCAGCATTGCACCCGTACGAAGCCGGGGCGGATCGTTATTATACTTATAAACCTTCCTATTCAATCACTCTATCTATTTAAAACATAGCATTAAAATCCGTTGCGTAGTATTAAAGATTTAAGCATACATAGGGTCAGAGAAAGCGACTTTGTTTTATTCTATGTTGTGACAAAGTTTTTTGTAACTTAATAACATCACAGACTTATTGACAGGCGGAAAATTAAACATGAGTTAGTGTGAAACGAGCCTTATCTTGAGCTAATGGCTCGTTCACTTGTAAGATGGAAGTCAACGTCGTGTAAACACGTGGCTGTTGTGTCTGAGAACATGATGGCCATTATAGTGGACACGCACAAGTTACATGAACAATATACCATTGTTATCTGGTCATGGTATTTGTACATTTGTATATGTATGTACAACTTTACACGTTAACTTTCCTAGTAACTAATTTTAGTCTAAATTCCCTTCCTATCCTTTTCTTAAAGTGGAGGAGAAGAATAGTAAGAGGAACTATCCTCTTGGTGTGCGTCTACTCCTCCGTAGATTAAGAGTAGGCAACGCATCTGTAATTGCAGATGTCTATGGGCAGCGGTCGCTTCGCTATTTATGTGAAACCAGGTGACCGTTACTCGTTTGCTACTATAAAATATAGAATAAAGTTATTTATGCAAATAATATTTCTATGATCGAATACTTCAAGTAACTTATTTCCTGTTAAATTAATTAATTTTCATTGTGCCTTTTGAAACATTAAAAAATAAAAATGCCAACTTTACTCCACTATAAAATAAGTAGCGCAATTCTTGAAACGGATTGAAAAAGAAAAAAATAACTCTAAGCAAATAAAGAAATTGTTGAATACTTTTGCATCTGCAGTAAGTTTAAAGTGCTCTCAAGATATTTTCCTTTTCCTTCGCAGTTCAGTTACAGCTAAGATATTAAAATACTCGCTATTGTTTACTGCAAGTTGCAACTAATGTGGAATGAAAACAATAGAAATATGTTTCTGTTCTAAATTGGAATAAAAATGAGCAATTCATTTGTTTATTGTTCAATTGTTTTTATAAAGATGTACTCTATGACCCCGCCAAATAAATATAGACAGTTGTAGTGTAATCAATGTGACACTTGAGGGGTTACCCAGAATCGCTTTGTAGCGCATGTAGCGCTACAAAGCGATTCTGCTGACAATGACGTTCGACACACACGTGACAAGCACATGAGTAAATAATGCGATTGTCAGTTTCATACATTTCTGTCGATTTTATCAGCGTTATCGCCAAAGATACTTTGGGTTACCCCCTGGTATTCCATATTGTAACATTGTTTACATAAATGTTAATTAAAGTTAAACAAAATAGCGAAAAACTGTAACTAAAGGCAATTTTCTTACTAGGTTCTTGTAAATAAATATCTTATTACAAATTGACTTGTGTGTAACTGCTTAGTCTGATTTGGGTAAGACCTAATGCCGAAGTACCCTCGAAGGTCTGACGTGTAATTTGAGGGAAACTCGTTTGCTGAAGGCCTCTTGAGGTTAAGTTGGCCGGGTAATTGGAAGCCCTATAATTAGACTCTCAAATAAATACGTTATATTGTTAATTACATTTAAACTGTTGGGTTCAGACACTTCGAAATAACTTAAATTATTATACAATTTAGTTTACTGTTTTTGGGGAAAGTCAGATAATTGATAATAGAGATGTTTGGAAGATTACGTTCACTTTTAAGACCGTTTTGCAATAAATATAGATCTCATTCAATTTGTTATTTTTGTGAATATATTGTGCTATAAGTAGAGACCATCATTACCATTGCGACCTCATCCTAAGTACTCCTGTTGTGTCGGTGCCCAGGTTTTTGTCTTCCACGTTAATCTATCCTCCACCGTCTCAGTCGTAGCACCCTTGTTTAGCATAACACCTTACACGCAATCCATCAATCTCTTCTTAGGCCTACCTTTACTGGTCTCCACATTCATACATAGAGCTCTCCTTGTTACATGCCATACTTCCCTCCTCATAGCGTGCCCATACCATGCTGACTTCTGACCCCTTACTTTCTGGAGATGGATACTATATATTTTTATTAAATAGCAAAATAATACCCATCACTGGATTCGGATTAGAAAATAAACTATTCCATTCGAAAGCTCCCAAAAAGTATATTTGAAAGGATTTCGCATAAAATATGTAAACGATAAAAGCTCCCATATAACATAGCCTTGAGCCGCCATTATCCGTTGTAAAAATAACCTTTTTTACCCAACCCAGGTGCCTTTCTATGGCTTTTTACACATGCATACAGACCGTTATGGTCATCGTCCCTATTATGTTTTGTCATTTTAATTACTTTTAATTGCCCGCAGTGTTAGGAAGCAATATTATAATAATAAGCTATTCAAAAACACTTATGTCTCTTCAATCTTAGAATCAGTGCCTGGACTATGTTTTCCACATCCACAATGTTACTACGACAAAAAACCTTAGTAATGCAAGATCGTGTACATGAAAAAGATGTGGTTTTTGAAATGAATATATGTATAACCAAATACTGGAATACGATTAATTATTACTAGTAGTAGACAGTAATACTTCTGTCCTCTATACATCGTTAGAAAAACGTATATATGTATAACAACTCGAGTAATTAGAACAGTTCCTGACACTCGAGTCAGTCAATAGACTATTGTGAGTGTATCCAATGTGCTCGAATATTCAGCTTAAGTTCATCTGCACTAATTAGTGCGCGGGAAAACCCCGGATCGAACTAATGATATCGGAGCTGGGACCTTAATGAGAAGCTATTTCTTTTCTATTCTATTTACGTGATTTTTGTCGAAATAACGAACCAGTATCGGCTTAGTTTATGCTCACTTGTTACGACACGGAAGTATCAAAAATATAAAGAGATACTGAAACATGACATTCGTTGCTTAGTTTCTATACGGTCAAAGCCGTAGAAAGAGAAAGATAAAGAACTGGCTATATACGTTTGTGCGACAAAAATGCCTTAGACTACGTCATACGTATGTTGTGTGTGCATCATTTTACGGTTTTAAACCAATAATATCATATCTTAATTCTTTGCCTGGGACGTAACAAAAAATAGTTCGCCGAAAAGACGCTTGGAGCGCCACAATACTATATGATACGTCACATTTGTTTGGGTCTTATTTCTGAACCCAAACAAAATCGTATACGGAGAAAGGAGCCAAAGATCTATGTCACCGTCTTTGTCACTTTACGTGTATTTCGTATAAATGTCGCAGTCGCTGTCGACATGACATGTGTCATGTCTCATCTGCTTCTTTTAATCTATGGCCAAAGCACATAAACATAGATAACAAATAGATAGATAGCAACATTCTGTGAAACTATAACGAGAATGAACGACTCGATAATCTGTATGGCATTTTGTGAACGGGACGAGCCGGCCAAACAATATGTGGTAATTGGCCTGCTAACGACGACGCGTGCCGTTTATTGCCTGTAAAATGTCGCAATGTGATAATAAATGACAATCGTGATTATTATAAAGATTAGTTCCGGTCTGTTGATTGAGGAGAAAATGTGACAAAGTAGAGAATGTTCACAGAAAAGGTATCGATAAAATTGACGTACAAGTAAATGTGCTAGCGGCATAGTAGTAGCTTGTACTCGTAGCAAGATGCTACAAGCTACATAGTGCTAAAAAGCTAATAAAATAACGAGCAATAATACAGTTGGATCTGGATAAATAAGAGCCCAAGGGACCACAATATTTGCTCGTTTGTAGTGGTTTCTCTCTAATCCGAGTTTCTCGGTTATGACGGTACGTCGTCGGGACCACAGAATTACTCTCGCTTAAGCCTTGTACACACTAGGATAGTATTTTAGTCGAGTAGCAAGTAGCAAGTATCCGAAAATAGGATTTGCTAATCTATTCTACTTAAATGTTGCTGTTCGAACACGTTTAATTACTAAATTACTACCCTAATGCGTAGGTTTAGGCTTAAACGAGTCCGAACAGTAGTAAACCCTTTGTTCGGATAAATGCTACTTGCTACTCGACTAAAATACTATCCTAGTGCGAACAAGGCATTATAGAAGGTCTCGCTTATCGAGGTTTGATTGTATAAGAAATCATTTTAGATCTTTGGTCACGTAAGTGTGTCAAGAATGCTGTATTTCTTTCCGTTAACATCCCTTTTGTCAGAAACATGATACTTTGTGGTTTCGTGGACCGTTTCAAAAGCTATATTAGAGATTTTTATTACACCATTTTGTTGGTGTTGACAATTTTGTACATTTTATCGCTCCCGTGTGCGCGGGACAGGGAAGTGTGTCGTAACTCATTGCTATATCTCAATCCCCTAGAAGCAGTAAGCTTCGGAAGATGTAAACATATGTCTATCTATACTCTATACTAATATTATAAAGAAACTTTGTAATTTTTTATTTGTATTGAATGTAATGTTTGTATTGAAATAACTCAAGAACTACTGAGCCGATTCCAAACATTCTTTCACCATTAGAAAGCTACATTATCCCCGAGTAATATATTATTTAATTGCACGTGGACGAAGTCGCGCACAACTAGTATATTATAAAGTAATAAGAAACGTAATATTCACGAATATAAAACGCAACTTTTTCCATTGAAAGAGGCTTACAGTCTTTTCTAACAATGGACTCTATTGTTATATAAAAATTGTAAGATATTTTTGAATTTTAAACCCATTGTAACTAAAGTTTCTTTATTTTTAAAGAAGAAATAATCTTACTGGAACATTATTTTAACCTTAAATAGTACACTATATCTCTTAATTATTCTAAATACAACAAGAATACAAGAATAGTATGGAATAGAGCAGAATTAACACGATTTCGTAACTACAAAACTGTTCAAAAATTGTCATACATTTTCAAGCACACTCATTTAAATTTAGAGTAGAGAGCAGTAACGAGAGTAGTGCAGTAAACGGAATGGTACAGTTAACCGAGTGGAGTCCGCTTGAATAAACAAAAATTGTCGTTACAGCGGACAAGCGGTTGTCATTACAAATTCCATTTCAGCGAGGCTTATAACAGCTTGCGGCTCGACCACTTTAGTTGCAGCTCTACACAAGCTCTGACAAAAGCTGGGTTAATTACTATTTACCTGGCAGTCGCAGCTAACACTCCTTATTTTTACACTCGCAATTTAGCACTACCGTTCATTTAATTAAAATGTCCCCTCGAGCGTTTGCAAACAGTAAAACTAAAAAAAAAAACGAATTAAGTTCGTACGCATTGAAAATGATAGAAATAATTTATTAGTAAAACAAATTACACGACTTTTTAGAAATAATAACAATAATTGTGTTAGATATCATGCTAAACATTGGTATAAAACATCATAATACTCGTAATAGCTAACAAAAGTCTTCAACTGAATAAAAAGCTGATACTAAGGTACATTGTAGTAAAATAGGTATACAGTTATTTTAAACTGTAATCCCCTTATTCCGAACCAATGTATAAAGTACTGCGACAAACGAGGACCAATAAGTCGTTGATTATACGATACTGGAGGACACTCGGAACTAAATAAGATAGACCAGGGGTCTCATTGGACCAAATTATGTATCATTAGAAGTACCAGGAACAAGGATGTTCTTTATTTAGGAATACATTTTATGAATGTACCAGTACCAAAGGTAGAAAGGAAAACAGTAATAACGCTGATTCACGTTTTGGAATAAAGCGGTATTTCGTAGAATGAATATTTGTGGGCAAATTACCATGTTTTGGAGTTCCGCCAGACTCAATAAGGGAGATAAACGCATTGTCTAGCGCCTTGGGCTAAAGCGCCGCAATAACAACATTAATCGATTTCATTGGCGAGTAACTAACGTATGATAATGTATATAATTTGTTATTTTAACGATCAGTTTTAAAATATCCTATTTAAACACATACAGGAGGGTTTCCTCAAAGTACATGCGCTAAAGCGATTCGATAGCGAACATCAAAAATGTATGGAACTGATAATGACGTTCGATATCTCACACGTGACAAGCCCGTGACTTATCGAATGTCATTGTTAGTTTAATACATTTTTGTCGATTCCATCAGCGATATCGCAATCGAAAAATGCTTTGAATAACTCCTAGGAAGGAAAAAAATCACTACTTTTAATAAAAGTAAAGAAATAGTAGTGACAAAGTTTCTCGCGACTTTCATTGCGTGGAATTGACTTTTAAGTCAATTTTATAGAATTTCCAAGAAAATTGTCTATTAGTTAGTTTTCATGAAATTCAAATAAAAGTTGCAAAGGCACTGTTTTTTGCGAGTCCAGACGCTCGATGTTGAAATAGGGAAACCAGACTAAAATAATAAAAAGGCGAACAAATTTTCTTTCAATTTGAAACTTTTTTAATATCCTAACATTGCTTCTACCTTTGCCTTTTGCCAGATTCGTTTTTGAATCTTATTAAAATTAATAAACGAACTTTTAAAGTGGTATTTCCGAGAGCGTCTGTTTAGAAAGGGCTATGACCTCTGTTGCAGCGATCACTGGCCACTACAGGATAGACTCTTGCTCGCCGCTCGTTTCTTTTTTAAAATATTAAGATATCGAAGTCAACAAACTTTTAGTTCAATAACTCTATTACTAATCGAATATTTTTTTCTAACCAGAACCTGAAAAAAAAATGGTTTGACTTATAGAAATCTCTCTCTCTCTCTCTAATCCCAGTTTCTCGCTTCTAGAGGTCGTCCGTTGAGACCAAATTATTTTTATTTAGGTTTTATTGTATGTTATTAGACGAGAAGTAGATATAATTTAACGATCGATTGGAATAAAAAACCTAAATTATAAGTAAAACAATTACCTTAAATAATATAACATGTTTTTCCTGGCATTATTTGGAATTAACGTAGAAATAATTATCATGATAAATAATTGGCAAAATAACATGTTGTTGATAATTATTAAAACAACATGGACGAACAAATATTCTGTCGTTGAAACAATATTATAATTGTGCTCAATGAGATTGTTTACCGCTGGAAATTAGTCCATTTGTTTACGTTTCCACGAAAATAAAAACATATTTATCGCGATTAAATACTTAGTTATAATTAATTAGTGTCATAATTATATTTTTAGTATTATAAATTCCTAATTGAAGAATTTAGCCAAGGAAAATCCGTTCAACTTTCGATCTGTGAAGATAAATTCTATTCCTAAACATTTTCTTTACAAAATAAAGCACGAATATTGATATATTTATATGTATCTTTAAAGCTGGAAATATATGTTTTTATTATTATTTTAATATATCTTTGCTTTATTTCTGCAAAGTGGATAAAATAAATGCAGTACGCAGCTGTTACGCGGTGCGGTAGGCCGCCGTCCACACTGACGTTTATTAAACACATTTCACGTTATTACGGTGAGACGGCTTGCAACAAGACAAGCGATTATTTTAATATACATAAATGATAAGTATATACATTATTATGTAGACAAAATATTAAAGGAAGGAAGTGGCGAAGTCCCAATAGCCAAATAGTTTGGGGTATAGACTGCCGATCTCGCGGTCGTGGGTTCGATTCCCGACATTCGACTATTGTCGTGAACCATAAACTAACACTTTTTCAAGCTTACTTGGAATAGTTAAAGGAAATATTAGTAAATTCACAAAAAACAGCGAATATTAAAAAATGATTTATATTAAATGTGTGAAGTCACACAAAATACGCGGTGGTCCAGTTAAAACTGATATGCACACGTCAATTTGGACAGAACAGTCGAACTGTACAGTTCTCATTTATACCTACACACGTCAGGTTTAATTGCGCAGTCGAACTGTACAGTTAACTCTGAGGGCCTGTCGCTGAATTTATGATACTTTTCATTAATTTTGCACACGTTTTATATAAGTCTCTGAAAGTGTTATGAACGAACAAATTGTCGCTTATATGAAGGGTAGGACAGGCGACCACCTGTTCGCACGTTAGACGTCGTGTTGGCAAATTAACGCTGTTAGATGTGGATTAAACGTGGACTAGATTATGTGTGAACATTATGGGGATGGTGCTTATAGTATTATGAGACCATATATTTCATACATTTTATGATTAAATTATTTATTACAAAGTGTGCAAATTTGACATTGAATTTACACTGACAAGAGGCTTCTAATGTAATCTATGTGTAACGTTCCAGTCCTAGGGGTATATTATGGCCCAACCACCAAATCACCATTTCTATAATCGTACCCAACACGCGCACCGCCTCTCGCTGGGCACGACGTCTGACACGACTGTCAACATGGCGTGATGCTCGAGACACCTATAGACAACCAGACCATAGCCAATACACCACACTATGGTTTCTCTGGTATTGCGGATGTCCATGGGCGTTAATGATCACCTCGGTGTTCCCAGTGCACGTTTGCCCCCTTTACAGTAGAGCAGTTGAAGGTTCTGAATCAGTTTTTTTGTCATATCTTACACACTATTGTAATAATATTTTTGAAAATTTGCCATAGGCATTTAAAATGCCATTCAAAGAGAAGAAAAAGAAAGCATTATGATTTTGTATAGGTTTTATAACAATGATCCC
>QDHC01005892.1:160363-176141 GCA_013186455.1 Papilio dardanus tibullus | reverse complement strand
TAGTTTAGTTATATTTTTAATAGTAGTAACTAATCATTATGTTTTTCATTCGCTTAAATATTAGAAACTAGCGACCCGCCCCGGCTTCGCGCGATTGCAAATCGGTATAATGCTGATACTAAATACTGCAGCGTTTGCTATGTAAGGGCTAATAATGTGTTAATTTATGATATCATATTAAATCCTCTAAATTATCAGAGTTACTCTACTATATTGTGAATGTGTAATACATGAAAACCTTCCTTATGAATCACTCTATCTATTAAAAAATGGCATCAAATCCGTTGCGTAGTTTTAAAGATTCAAGCATATATAGGGACAAACATAAAAAAGCGTTATTGTTTTATACTATGTAAGGATAAGGATAAGAATAAGGATTATTAATTGTTTTAAAATTTATTTAAATTCGTCACCATCCTGCCCTTGTCCTGGAGGGTCAGCACAGTATGTACTACTTCTCCATACTTCCATAACAGCCGTCATTTCTGAATTCACCACTTTTTTCAGCATATCTTCTTTCACACAATCCATCTATACTTTCTTTTGCCTTCCATATTATTTAAATTACAATACATAAAAAGTAGACTAACTATTTTTCTTTTGTGATATTAAATTCAACTAGTTTCCTACTCGTACAGTTCTTATCCTTATCCTTATCCTACATAGTATAAAACAATAACGCTTTTTTATGTTTGTCCCTAATATGCTTGAATCTTTAAAACTACACATGATGCGGTTTTTTAATAGATAGAGTGATTCATAAGGAAGGTTTTCATGTAAAATACATTCACAATATAATAGAGTAACACTGATAATAAACAGGTTTTTAATATGATGTCGTAAAATAACACATTTTTAGCGCTTATATTGCAAACGCTGCAGTATTTAGTATCAGTATTATACCGATTAGTCGTGCGAAGCCGGGGCGGGTCGCTAGTTGAGAATAAATAAACAATGTACCTGATTGTAAATGACCGCTGTTGTATTTCCCGACACAAACATCCATCTTCGAGTGAAAATTAAGTTATAGACTTGTCACCCTCCCCGAGGGCAAGACCGAATGCCACCCCGACAGTAATTGAGGCTTTGCTTATCGTCACTTTGTTTTGAAACAAGACAACAATGAATATTTGCTTCAGCAGTCTACAGTTACGAAAATAGACTAACAATTTTATAATATTAAAATTAAATTTCATTATTATTTCAGTACAGAAATAAATAATGTACAATAAGACATTAATTTTGTTGTAATAAAATGACAGATGGATAGATAGAAAATTTTAGTTAGCATAAAATATATTTTTTCATATATCGTAGACATCATGTCTTTAAATCTAAAGATAAGCTTGTCAGTCTTTTTGATAAATAAAATTATTTTTACAAGTAAATTCGTGTGACGAATAAATGCGTTCTTATGTTAATAACCATATTATGCTATTTCAAGAAATTGAAAGCTGTTAAATCTGACAAGTGAAGCCACGCTTGGATAGAATCCAGGTCGTGCTTGTTAGCGAAGGACGATTTGCCGCATAATTGCGTTTGAGTTATTTGGCAACTACACAACCGTTGGTCCAGGATTTATGTATTCGATCTGCCAATATTTATCTATTTGATACATGTTTGTACATTGTAGTAACGTCACTAGACTTGTTATCTAACTTCACATAAATGTGAGATTCCAACGCTTAGCATCTTATTTCCTTACTAAGGTCCTTACCAATTTGGAGTAAATGGTACGTCTAATTATATTACATTTTATTTGTCAATTGTTTAACTATTTCTGAAACATTATAAACTAATTAAAAACGACTGCACTTGGGTGTAGGATCCGCGATTCGGCGCCGAAACTGGACTAACTATACGTGAGTGTTGCGGTTTTATATTAATTTATGAAATCCTTGATTAAAAATGTATAGTGCATAATAAGCAAGATCTCAACAAAATTATTAAGTGTTAAAATGTAGCTTAGTAAGAATTTAAAAGAGCTAGACTGTAGTCTCCCCTTTTTTAATCCGACTCAAAAATCGTCGAGTTGTCTGAATCGCTGAGGAAATTAAAGATTCTGTCCGTTGTTGAAACTTAATCCCACTGCAGCATTTAGCTAGAAAATTGCAAATTAAAAAAAAGGTCGATATTACTATTTTATGAAGTTTTAATTTTTAGTAATTTCGTACAAAATTAAGTACTTAATTTAATTTTTAACATTTTGTAAAATTAAATTCTTTTTTAATTCACTTAGGAATATATGAGTTGTTTACTGATTTCCTGGCGAACCCAATAATTAATCCTTAATTATCACTACATAGTATATAACAACGTCGCTTTCTTTGTCCCTATATGCCTATGTATGCTTAAATCTTTAAAACCATGCAACGGATTTTGATACGGTTTTTTTACATAGATAGAGTGATTGAAGAGAAAAGTTTACACGTATATCTAGCGACTCGCCGTGGCTTCGCACGGGTGCAGTTATTAATAGCTGTTATTGTATATACAACGTACAATTTGTTTGTAGTGTATTTAGTATAAGAACTGCATCCGTGCGAAGCCGGGGCGGGTTACTAGTTTTAGACAGGCTAAACAGTTAGAGTTAAATCACTGGATTTGGCTTAAACTACGTAAGCTATAGAATATACTTTGGTACTACTAATTTATTGTCTTTTCTCTCTCTCCTTTATTCTCTTTACATATGCGATTTCACTCAAAGACTCATAAGAATGAATCGCAAATTAGTTAAATTTTCCCTTTGAAGAAAATCTCTTCAAATGAAATGAGCTTTTAGAACACAAGTGATTCAAATTTAATTTCTAACTCGAAATTTTCTTTGAAATTTTCCTTGAAAGGAAATTAATATTTCGTGCAATAATGTCATTGAGAATTCTGAATAGGACTTGTTTGTTAGGCTTGATAATAATGTTATTCAGAATTTTAATTACTGTTTACTCTAATTATCATCACCTTTCACTATCTTTAGCATCATTTATCGCTTTCTCTGTTTAGGTAAGGTCATATCTACGTCTCCAAACACTGATCTGTATGGATAGGCCCTGAGCAGTTTTTATAATGCTTATTTAATTTAGTAAACTCTTACTTCAAAATGAAGTTGCCTGATAAATTCACCAGCCTGTCTAAGTAGCATTAAGTAGGAACGAAAATAGAAGACAGTAAAAAGACAAACTCCTATCTATTCTACAATATATACGATATTTAACAACATATGAAAAAAATCTGTCGCCGTAACAGGAGAACGGAAGCGAATGTATCATTAAGTCTCACGGCCTTGTGTAATGGCGTGAAATATCAAAAGTTTACACGTCAAAAGACTGCGATGTAAACGCTCGCGTTATGACGTATACGATCCGTAAACCATTTGCAGTGACGAAGCTGGGACGAAGTAATGGAATGTCGCAATGCCTCTGTATTCAGTTAAATTCCGCTGATGTGACACTTGTGTCTATTTTTGCAAAGCGTATGTAAGGATGACAATATGATTTTGTACATGTGTTGTACGTATATTCGTTTATGGTTCAAATTAGAGTCAATCAAAATTATGTCGATGACGTCAGACTGTCGTATACGTCATGGACAAAGTTCGTATGAGATTTGTGCAGCACACCTATCGGGCGTAAAGCACATCAATAAATCTAGTAAAAGTATCAACAAAAAGATCCTCTGTTACTATTATTATGAAGTGATGATTTCAAAAGTTATTAAAGTACTGATAAATAAAATTAGACGACTGTCGGAATAGAGATAGAATAGTCTGGAATAACGCATAAAGTCGGGTACAGACTCTCATTTTTAGCTACACAGTTTTAACCGTAGGTACAGTTTGACTGTGCAGTTCTAATTGAGATGTCAACTTCAGTTTTAACTGTACAGTTAACGTTTGTAGCCGGCTTTAGTGTTTTAACGCATTGAATTTCGCTAGCTCTAGCTATTATTGTAAATCTTAAATATTTTTGAACATATAAGTGAGTAAGTGGCTATTAGAATTCTAAGATATATTATTATGTTGCAACGAAAGAGTCGCTAAATTTCTACATCGCTCGTACGTGACGCTCCTCTACAGACTTCGACCAATTTATTGGAAAACGCCGTTATAAAATATAGCCAATTTCGTTTCCTCTTCGAGAAAGCCATTTAAACCCATATTCAGAAATGTTTACGTTTAATATGGCTTGAGATTTTAGTGGATGCAGAATTGATTTATTGTAAAATGTTCATATTTTCACTCACTAAAAACACTACAAATAAAAAATAACATTTGTTAGGATAATATAGCCCATCTCTCCTATTCATTTTAAGTTAGACAAAGATGTTTAACATGGAATTAAAAATTCATTTTAAATAATTTACTAGTAAATTTAATATCTCTGTGTAAAAGACGCTCGTTTGGTTTTAATCGAGTGTGAAGGGTTGATAGGAAGTACCCTCGAAGCTTCGACGTGTAAATTGTGGGAACACGTTCAGTGTCTAAGCACCCTCGAACGGTAGGTTAAGTTGGCCGGGATCTTTGAAGGGGTATGTAATTAGATTCTCTGTTGAAGAGCCTGTGTTAATTAGGTTTAGTATACGATGTCGGTTCTGGAAAGTTTCATCTACAGTCTAACCTGGATAACAGAGACAAATATTGCTGTCCCTTTGACTCTCGTTTGTCTAGATTCTTTTATACAATTAAATAATCGCAATCGATGTAGTAATTAATATGAAAAAAATATATAAGCTGGTTGATTGCGTAACTAGTCTTCCGCGTTGATTATTCAAAATCGGTTGAACTATTTATGACAAAAGTATTGACATGATATTCCCAAATTAAACGAAATCATTCTTAATATTTTGTTTAAATTCCGAAAAATATTTTAAAGATCGCTGCAGCGCTAAAAATGTTTTGTCGTCTACTAAAACATGCAGCGCTAAATCGCTTACAAGATATAGTTTTCTTGGGTCGGAGTATTTCTAACCTTTAAGTATACAAAGGAGGTTATATTTAAATATTTACAACATTGTGGTAATAAACAAGCTGGCAGGCCTCAAAATAGACCCTCGGGTACAAACACCGGGCGAGGGTTCACGGTTTAATAAATCCTCTTTTAAACTTCCGAACCCCCTTTGTTATTTAATTAGGCGAACAAAATGTTAACCAAAGAAAAAATAAGGAAATATTTTTTACTGTTCAAAGTGTTTAACAAAAGTTGACAGTAAATCGTATCTTGTAAGATTGCTTCTTAAATAATACGGACAATACTTTATGTAAGTTAAGTAAAGGAAAGATTTATATCGTCGTTTTCAGTTTTTTTTTAAATATGATAAAGTGGCTAATGAGCAAGCGGCCACGTTGATTCGCTGAAATAGCGAAGCGACCGGTGTCCATTGACATCTACAATTGCAGATGCATTGCCTAGCCTTAATCTACGGAGTAATAATTACTCTTCCTATGCCTCCCCTCCCCCGCCAAATCCACTTCCCCTTCCTATCATTTCCTTAATTAGTTTGAGTATCATTGTAACTACGTGGTAAGTAGGTCTCAAAATTTGGTACCTGACTGATAGAGAATAAGAGGGACGATAATATATTTTTACACGACATTGGAAACCTTTTCCGTGATAAGCATACCATACAACAAATAAAACACTGGTACTGGATACTAAAGTAATATAACATGTAACATTATATTTTCTTACTTATATTTCAAAGGCGCTCCACACTTTCCCTTACTAAACTCCTTGTTCAAGCCAAGCTTACTCCGAAACTTCGTCAGTAGGTAGTCCTGTCTAATGAGAAAAATTATAACTTTTTGTCATGAAAGAAGATCCGCAGGCTTAAGTAAATGCTATTATAATAAAGCCCCACTTTCAGCGAGATATCCTCTTACAGAACTCTGTGACTCAAATATAAAAGGATTAGAAGGAAACGACTTATCCTGTATTTTAATGAATTATGTATAACTAGCTGTTGTGCGCAACTTCGTCCGCGTGGAATTATAAAATATACCCAATGTTATTCGGGGATAATGTAGCTTTATAATGGTGAAAGATTTTTTGGAATCGGCCCAGTAGTTCTTGAGTTAATTCAATACATGTAAAAATATTTTATTTCTTCTTTATAATATTAGTATAGGAGGAAAGATTTGTATATTTGCATTATCCCTGAGAAACAGAGGTATAATAATGTTTTAATAGATAAAATGTTAATTTGTCCAACCATAACTGGGGGCTACCCAAGGCATCTTTCGATTGGCGATATCGCTGATGGAATCGACAAAAATGAAATTGACAATTACATTCGATAAGTCATGTGCTTGTCACGTGTGTGATATCGAACGTTTTGTAGTTCCATATATTTTTGATGTTCGCTATCGAATCGCTTTGTAGCGCATGTTCTTTGTACCCAAAGTATTTTTAGATTCACGATATCGCTGATGAATCGACAAAAATTTATGAAACTCACAATTACATTCGATAAGTCAAGTGCTTATTACGTATGAGATATCAGTTCATTGTCGGTTTCATACACTTTTGATGTTTGGTATCGAATCGTTTTGTTACGCATGTAGGTACTCCCGCCTCTTTAGCTCAGCCTCATCGTGAACAACTTCGGGGCATTTTACAATCCTATAGATTTAATAGAAGATATTTAATAAAATATATTAATAACATAGCTATTTATTACTTACTTGTTTATCCTTTATTTATTTAAAACGGCTAAAACTCATGTGTAATTTTCGGTGAACGGTACCGACTAGTTTCGAACTCTTCGGGAGTCCATCATCAGTGCGAGACGCGCCGCGACCGCGACCACCGAAATATATGCACTCGCCCTGATAACTCCCGAAGAGTTCGAAACTAGTCGGTACCGTTCACCGAAAATTACACGTGAGTTTTAGCCTTTTTAAATAAATAATGTATAATAATGTCTCACGAAAGTTTTAACAATTTAATTACTTGTTTATCTGCTTATCTGTTTATCAACTCGACTGCTCATCGTTTATTATAGATATCTTTAATTACATTATCAAACGCTATTTAATATAAATCTTATTTAGAACAAAGTACTAAGTTTGGTTTTAAATCATATCTTTGATATAATTATCAATATTTTTTTGTATTTCAGATTATTGCTATTATTTTGATAATGCAAAATACTTTGTACAGATACGAGTAGTTCATTATAAAATTGGTATTCTATTGAATATAGTTATTATAAAAAATATTCCGAAAAAATGTATAAAGTACTGCGATAAACGTGGACCAATAAGTCGGCGATTATATGATACTAGAGGACACTCGGGACTAAATAAGATAGATCAGGGGTCTCATTGGACCAGATTATGTATCATATGTAGTACCAGGAACAAGGATGTTCTGTATTCTGGAATACATTTTATGATTGTACCAGTAGCAAACGTAGAGAATACGACAATAATAACGCTGATTCTCGTTTCGGAATAAAGCGGTATGAGTTTAAAAGTATCGTTTTGTCTTATTGTAAATACTCTGTAGGATTCTAAATCGTAAATTGCTCCGCGGGTGTCACGCCGTCAGACCGCGACCGTTATTTTTCAACGCAAAACTTTTAAAAGCTTTCAGACATTTGTAAATTTTTCATTCAGAAATACGAGAGTTGTCGTAAAAATTAGATTATAATAACACGCGTAAACTCTAAAAGCAAGGGCTACTATTAACAATGACATACTTATTAACTTTAGCTTTTTGAGCCTATTTAAAACTTACAGAGGTTCTGAGTGTATATTTAGTGACGTATAGTACTAAGGGTATGCTTAAGTAACTATTTAACGTCTCTGAGTGGTAATTAGTCCGCTAACCGTATATTAGACTGGTTTACACAGACAAGTCAACAGTATAACCATTACGTAACCTCTCGTTTTACAAATTAAGTCTCAAGCGAAAATCTCGAGACCAACAAAGGAGATTAAGCATTTCAATCTTATACTTACAAAGTACTAAGGCCCGAGTTGCGGGAAAATTCGTCCCCTTTATAAGAAATTAGGTCTGCAACAGCCTTTCGTCTTGGAGGAAAAAAATCTCGACCCAAGGATTACAAGAACGTGGAATATTAAAAAAGTTTTTTATTGTCAACTCGGAATAAATTTCTTTTGTCGAACATTGTCTTCGTGTATTGGTATACATTGATGGAAATGACGTTTAAGGGACACATCTTGATATTTTTAAGATTGATTAAAGCATTTAGTTTAGGTAAATTAATTACATTTTAACATCGTAATAGTATAATAGTCTTTAATTACAGCAAAAGCAAAATATTTGATTTTAAAATATGAAAGGAAACAGTTAGTTGAGGTCTGCTAACGAGGTATATTATGCTCGCTCATAAAAGAATGTTACGGTCTGCGTGCCATGTGTCCTTTGAAGAGAAATATTACCGACAAATGCCTTAGGGGACATTGCACTGGGTACTTATTCTGAAAAGGTAGAATGTACAATGTTTAAGAATATTTAGTTCAGTGCTGCGGTTTATGTGAAATAACCAAAATACAAGTTTTGATTTTTTTTGCAAAAACTATTATCAAATTAGCGACATTGTAGTTCGTAAGAGATTATTTTTGATATTTTGTATTTCGATTCATGTACTTAGATTATCATGTATTCAAAAGTGTGTAATAAAGTGCGCTGTACCGAAAGGAGACGATGTTAGTTCATCATCATCATCATCATCATCTTGTCCTTGTTCCTATGGAGGGTCGGCACGGTATATACTACTCCATACTTCTCTATCAGCCGTCATATCTAAATGTTATTTTTTGCGGAATAAAAAAACTTGTTTATAATATTTAATTTATTCCAAAGTACTTTGAAAAAACAAGTCTTTGTTTCTAAAAATACAACTTTGTAAATATAAGACGCAAAAATAACATTTCGAACGACTTCAAGATAGGTACCTTAAGTAAGATTGAAGCAGTATGCAGCAGTGTGTTGAAATTACGTCCGCGATTATCACGAGGGCTCACCACTTAGCCGTATGTTGCGACAATTACACGAAAAATGCGAAGAAAATTAGTGAACTGTTTTTGCAGACCGTACAATTTAGTACATCGCCAAAAGGATATAGTTATTGCTGATGGTACCTACGTAAGAAATTAAAATTATCTAATCAAGAATACTTTAATACGCACAACTGATATTATAATTGTAATGATCACACTGGTCATTCTACATATGTATTTGTTTTTTTTTATTAAAAGGTGGAAAACCAGCTAGCCTTAATCGACGGAGGGGACGCACAGAAAGAGGATATTTCCCCCTCCTATGCTTCCCCTTCTCGTGAAATCCACTTCCTTTTCCCATCATATTCTTATAAGAAAATGTAAAGAAGAGAAAGAGGATTGATATTATGCTACTATGTATTAATGATTCTTGATGATTTGACACAGATGTAGAAAATAATCTGGAACATAGGCAACTTCAATTTTTATTGCGAGCGGACGGAGTCGATAACAAACGCTAGTCATCTTTATAAAGATAGCAATGATGTCGCAAATTATTTAATATTTTTGATAGAGCACAACTATTTTATACGGCTTCGAATCTTTAATCCTCACTTCGCTTTTAGACTTTTTTATTAGAGGCGTATTTTCGCCTCAGAAGATTTTTGTTTTTTTTCTATACTAATATTATAAAGAGAGAAACTTTATAATTTTGTTTGTATTGAAATAACTCAAGAACTACTTTACCGATTTCAAAAATTCTTTCACCATTATAAAGCTACATTATCCCCGAGTAACGTAGGCTATAATATTATTTAATTCCACGTAGACGAAGTCGCGCACAACAGCTAGTATATTATAAAGTGGCAAACGAGCAAACGGACCGCTGCCTATAGACATCTACAATTGCAGATGCGTTGCCTACCCTTAATCTACGGAGGAGGAGACGCACAGCAAGAGGATAATTCCTCTTGCTGTGCGTTGCTATACTTTTTATTATTGTATTGCTTGTTTGAAACTAAAATATCCAGTACATTTTACTGAATGTAAAATAAAATCTGAAATACGAAAAGCGAAACATCGTATAAAAGTTTTGTAACTATAAAATGTTTTAAAAGCAAAAAAAGCATAATAACTAAAGAGCATTCGTTTTTTTAATTGTAAAAGAATGCTCTTAGAGTCGTTGGAAAACAAAGTAATGTGGATAAAAAATCGAGATACAGAGAACTACAAACACAAAACATGTAGTGCAGATAATATCAAATTATGTATAAAAAATATAAAAAAGTACAATACACATACTTATTTGTTAAACGTGAAGTAAATATTTACAAGGAGGCCTAATTTCAGTCCTCTTTCCCTTCCTATCCTAATAAGGAAATGATGGGCAGGAGAATATGGCACGGAAGGGGATATGAAGAGGAATTATCCACTTTCCGTGCGTCCTCCTCCTCATAAAAATACATGTATATAAAGTAGTTATTTTAAATGAAAGAATTTTACAAGTTTTTATTTATCAAACATATAGTCATGTTCACGGGTAGATATAATTCGAACAGTCCCTTAACGTGAATAAAATTTTTACGTGCATTTCAAGCCGGTCACGTCTGGCCCCCAGTCTCAATGGGACCAATTACTAGATTCGAATCCATGAAAAGGCGTTACGTGGACGTGCACCATACATTTTGTATGTACTAAAGCAACGCCAATCAAAGTCTTCACATTTTGTATACGAATAGTGAATGGTAAAAGTTTATAGATCTTGTTAGAGAGAGTCTAAAAAATTTAATAAAAATATCAATATTTTGAGGAAAAAAATATGAAATAACTTTAACAGATGACGCAATACAAAATATAGATTCAAGTTACCCAAAGTAAATTCGCTACGAAGCGAATGTCAAAAATGTATTAAACTGACATTGACGTTCGATATCTCACACGTGACAATGACATGATTTTATCGATTTTTTCGTATATTTTTGTCGATTCCATGAGCGATATCGCCGATCGAAAAGTACTTTGGATAGCCCCGCATGGTAGACGATTTTGACGAAGTAACCATTATTTGACAAACTTAATAAACTTTTTAAATTTCATGTCTTAGTAGAGTAGGTCCAACAAATAAATTTTGTCGCTAGTTACTTTGTACTATGACGGGTTGCAATAAATATCATTAACACCACAATAACAAAAACATATATGTGTTTGAAAGTAAACTAATACCATTTGATAATATCTTCTATATTTCGTTGTTACACAATATTTACAAATAATTACATCAGTATATACACTGTTAACTTCTTCACGTTACATTTTGGACTGAAAATTCTTTAACTGTTTTGTTTATTTTTTATCTTTTTAAATCGACTAGGTGTAGGTAGGCGTCCTTGGTGGCCAGTATCACATAAATATTTTACATATTGAATGACCAATATGTATTACGTAATTGTGGGTTTTCCTAATGAACATGCAGTATCCGTAGTATCGTGGATTAAAACATTCGTCCTTTTCATTCTCTTTAAAAAATAGAGACAGTTACAATACAAATGATATGAGTGTAAATTTGCGCTTAATCATCAGTATTACAAAGTACAAAGTCTTGTTTATTTGCGATCGCGTAAATACCGGGTAAAGCGATAAAATTGTGTAATAATATTTGTTGGTTTTGATTTTTATATAAGCTAGATAATGTTATTAAAATTATCATTTTATCATTTTTATTAATTGGAGTCTAAGGAACCCAATTTTGATAATTGGGTTCCTTAGACTCCAATTTATTTGGTAACTGTGTACCATAAACCTCGATGTACCATTTTAATTGGCGCCCCACTACTGCTATTGAAACTCTATCGCGAATTTTTCTTTTTCTATATCTATACTAATATGATAAAGATAGAAACTTTGTATTGAATAAACTCAACAACTACTGGGCCGATTTCAAAAATTCTTTCACCGTTAGAAAGCTACACTATCCCCGAGTAATATATTTTTAATTCCGTGAGAACGAAGTCGCAAACAACAGCTAGTATGTTATTAAGTGGCAAACGAGTAAGCGGCCACTTGAATTCGTTAAAATAGCGAAGCGACCGCTGCCCACAGACATCCGCAATGGCAGATGCGTTGCCTATCCTTAATCTACGGAGTAGGAGACGCACAGAAAGAGGATAATTCCTCTTCATATGCGTCTTCAAATCACGTAGAATATAAAGACATTGATAATACACAAATATAAAAATATCTTTTGATAAAATTACATGCAGACATGAAGTCGAATGATTCGGCATTTAATTTTCTTTATAATAAGACGTTTCCGTTCGACGCATTCAATTGCTAGCAATTATTACCTTAGAAGTGTTCAAAATGGTTCAGGTACGAATCAATGACGGGGTATTGCAAGGGGAGTTGACTAACAATGAATATGGGGGTAAGATTTACAGCTTCAGAGGCATTCCTTATGCTCAACCTCCGCTGGCAGATCTGAGGTTCAAGGTAAATTGAAATTATCAGTTTTTATCTTCTTGTTTATTTTTTTTTATTGGTTATTACACAATTGTTAAACAAACTTTATATTTTGTTTTTAAACTAAAGACAAGTTATCAATGAAAAAAACAATATATCTTAAGCGTGTGTACATCAACAGTATTTAAATAACCTTGAACGTACAAAGTCCTCTTTGTATTATTTTTTGTGTTTGTTTATAATCAAGCAGATTACTAAGAGATTATGAAGTGGCTTCCCATTGTTTATTTGATAATAATTTTTATATGCTATAAAATACATTTTAGAAAAAAAATGGACATTAAAATTAGCCAGCTTTCGACTTAGAACTACGATAACTATCATGTTCAATTAGCCTTTATTTTCAGGCTCCTTTACCACCAAAACCATGGGACGGAGTACGAGATGCTAAGAAATTAGGAAGCCAATGTTACCACTTCGATATTTTCTTACAAAAACTCAGCCCCGGAAGCGAAGATTGTCTGTACATTAATGTGTTTTCACCGAACATAACACCCGCCAAGCCGCTGCCGGTGATGGTTTTTATTCACGGAGGAGGGTTTACCAGCGGTAGCAGTTCTGATGACTTGTACGGACCAGACTTTTTAGTAAGAAACGATGTTATTCTTGTTACGTTTAACTACAGACTCGAAGTCCTCGGGTTCCTTTGCCTGGATACAGAAGACGTACCCGGTAATGCCGGTATGAAAGATCAGGTGGCTGCACTTAGATGGGTTCAAAATAATATTAGTAACTTTGGAGGAGATCCAAACAACGTTACGATTTTTGGAGAAAGTGCAGGAGGCGCCAGTGTTTCCTTCCATCTTTTATCACCTATGAGTAAAGGTTTATTTAAAAGAGCCATACCACAAAGTGGACTGGCTATCGCTCATTGGGCAACAGGTTTTATGGTCAAAGAAAGATCGTTGCAATTGGCTAGAGAATTAGGCTGTCGTTCAAAAGACGAAAAAGAAATATACGAATTTTTAAAGGCACAACCCGTTGAAGTACTTGTTAAAAGACACATTACAGTGACGTATGCGGAAACAAATAAGGAAGCTCTTATAATTCCTTTCAATATTACTGCAGAAAAACAATTTGGCAATAACGAACGGTTCATGATCGCTGAACCTATAGAAGTATTACGTAATTATGGTATACATGAAGGCGTTGATGTTATGGAAGGCTATACAGAAGATGAGGGATTGTTATTCTTAGGGAATGGGCAAAATGTTCAAAAAATGTTCTCTGAGGCTAATATGTACGCGGAATTCTTCGTACCAAGATCAATTGCCATACATTGTCCTTTAACTGAACAAATAGAGGTTGGTAAAATGATAAAGAAGTACTATTTTAATGACGACGATGTTTCTTTGGATAACGTGTATAGTTTGCAGAAATATCTCGGTACCGAATGCTTTAAATATCCCACGATTTTATTTCAAAAATGTTGCGCAAAAAGAGGTAAAAATAAAGTCTTCCTGTATACGTTTACTTGCAAATCTGAATTGAATATTTTCAAACATGTACTGGGAGTCGCAGATATCGTAGGAGACAGGACTGTAGTCTGTCATGCTGATGAGTTGCCTTATATTTTCTCTATGAAAATATTTACTGAAAATAACCTAAACATTAATATCTCACGAGTATTCAAGTTGATAGATCAAGTAACAAAACTTTGGACAAACTTTGCTAAATACGGGTAAGATATTGAATTGTAATTTAAAAATATCAGGTATTTTTTTAATTTCTCTAACAATCGACCACTTTGTTTACAGTAATCCAACACCGGATGAGAGTCTCGGCGTAATTTGGAAACCATACTCTTTGGAGGGACAAGACTTTTTGGACATTGGCCAAAATCTGGTGGCCAGTACTGCACCAGACAAGGATGAACTAGAATTTTGGGAACGCGTTTTCAAAAAGTATTGTCCAAAGTTCGCACCATGGAATATAACACATTAAAATACACATTAATAAAAAGGATTATTATTGTATCAATAAACATTTTAAAATAAATTACAAAAAACGTTATACCAAAGAAACTATTGAATTCCAGAAAAATCTTCTTAAACAAACATAGATACAAAAGTCATTTTATTATAACCTTACTTTCTATTTAGCAATGTTTTACGCTTGAGTAAACATTGGCTTCCGTACGAGTGTAAGTAACGTAGCAGGTAAATATTTCTCTCATATAATATTTATTAACTCGATATCCTGTACAAGGGTGAGGGAGACGTATAATTCATATAAGCCTATTTATCACTTTCACATAAACCAACTGAAATGTTCAAAGAGTTACAGTTCAATGAACTTTACATTTGGATGTGTTTCAACGAATCGATTATCTGACTAATATTATAAATTCAAAAGTTACAATGAATGGTGTGTGAAAATATTTCCAAAACCGCTTAAATGATTTGGGTGAAATTTCGCATAGCGTAGAACATAATCTGAGGAACACATGGGCTACTTATTTTTTTTTATTCCGCGCGGACGGCGTCATGTGCAACAGCTTGTAATCATAAACGCAAACCTAACATATTTTATAAACTACAGTTAAACTATAATAGGCAATTCACTATTCGTTTCAAACGTAAATAACAATTCTGAATCGACTCTCAAAGTAAAGCGGCAACTGAAAGGAAATTAGGTCGCCGCTGTCTTTTCCCTTTCACCTCAGAGCTCGTTCCCCTACATTTTGCTAAAGGCAAATCTCAAGTGTAGGTTTCAAGCAAAAAGCACGATAAAGAATTCTTTCTTTTGTTGATCATTCCAAGTCAAACATCGGAGCAATATTTGTTGTTTGGTATAGTAGTAGTAGTATAGTTCGGCCCATGATGGGCTCCATTTTCCCAACTGCACGCCTAGAGCGTATTTTGAATGAATACATATCTTTTAATTTCTTTGCCAACATGTGCAGGTTGCTTCACGATATTTTTCTTCACTGTAAGAGGGAAAGTTATTTGTAATAATAAGTAGTTCCCAATAATGATAATATTCTATTAGTTAAAAGAGCATGTGTATACACGGAAGCAAGTCATACAAAATAAAATCATAAATACATCCATGAACAGGAAAGGTAACCGCATTCTTAAGGACGTAATTTTCTTAATAGGATAACAATAAGAGAGCGTAAGTCGACGTAACGTGCTTTGGTATTTGTACTCAAGGAACAGGTGGTACTTTGATTCTGAATTACAATATCATTCGCCAGGTCATTCTAGATAATTTTCAACCGTTTAAACCGTGACATAATCTTAATATATATAAATCTCGTGTCACAATGTTTGTCCTCAATGGACTCCTAAACCA
>QDHC01005892.1:138800-160280 GCA_013186455.1 Papilio dardanus tibullus | reverse complement strand
AATTCGTGCGAAGATGTTAAAGCGGGCTCTACCACTGTTAAATATGAATATGAATATGTAAGGTAATGAAATGTAATGCAATGTGGTATCGGTAGAGTGACCTAAGAAAAGATGGATAGGAGGCATGAAAGGTTGTATTTTTGTAATGACGATTAAACTGGGGCATCCTGGATAGATTCAGTATAGAACAATTCTCTGAGCATTTACTTACGAAGCATCTTATTTGTTAATTAAATTCCCGGAAATTAGATTCCTATCATAAGTAAGGGAATATTCAAATTTTAAGCAGCAACAAAAGGCAGTCAAGAGAAAAGGATGAACATTTCCATACAAAGCGGAGGAGTTTTGTTCACTTTTGCACAGACATAAATCATGTTGGCTGACAGCCCTCCAGGTGCACCCCGCGCTCTCCGCGCACTCCGCGCCCTGCAGACTCTGAATACAAATGATAATGAACACGACGTGACGTTCGCCTTCCATTCGGATGTTGCACGCACTCTTTAGACGGGAAGCTTTTCGGAGAATTTATTAAGAATTAAACAACAGGAATATTTTCATTAGAATACATTGCTTAAGTACAACGCAGCTATATTAGTACTTAGGTATTACTGAGATGGTGGTTTTAGTGAACGAGAATCAAGTGATTGGGTTCAAGTGACTGTCCAGTTATTGACGTGATTCCAATCGTCAATTGTTCAGCACCTTTTGTGTAGATATACAAAAAGTAGAGAAGGAAAATGATGGAATAAAAACGGATTATCCAAAGTAACTTTCGATTGGCAATATCGCTGATGGAAACGACAAAAATGTATAAAATTAAAAATGACATTGATAAGCGATGTGCTTGTGACATGTAAAATATCGAACGTAATGACGAAAATTTCATACATTTTTGACTTTGACTATCGAATCGCTTTGTAACGCATAGACTTTGGGTCACCTCTAGAATCCTTAACATATTTGGAATGACAACTTTTGAATCAAAGGTGACTGTTTGCTCGTTTGTCGCCTTATAATAAAAATAAATACTCTCTTTAGTAATGTATTCGACACGGAAGTCTCGATTAATACTAATATTTCAGGAAACGAAAACATATCGTAATGAAGTGTAAGGCGAGGCATTCCGATGAGGCGGCGCGGTACGACTTCATTTATCCGAATACGAAACCGTATTTTCCGGGAATGCTTTTCATAATATTAATACTGTTCCGTGTTATATTTTATATTGAATTAACAGTGTTATTTTGATTTTACTTTGTTACGACAAACAAGGTTTTATATTAATAATAGCGCCCCTGGCATCGCACGGGTGCAATACTGATACTAAATACACTACAGAAAAACTGTGACCGTTGTATCTAACAGCCATACTTATAGTAATTGCACCCGTGCGAAGCAATGGCAGGTCGCTAGTTATACATATTAACCTTCGTCTTCAATCATCCTATCTATTAAAAAAAACGCACCAAAATCTATCGATTTAAGCGTACAAAGGGACAGAGAAAGCGACTTTGTTTTATACTATGTGATTTATCAATATTCCTTACAGTAATAATAGTTAGCATAATCTGTACTAATATTAAAAAGAGAAAAGATTTTAATTTTTGTATGTATTGTAACGACTCAAGAACTACTGGGCCGATTTCAACAATTATCTCACCATTACGAAGCTACATTGTCCCTGAGTAACATTGGCTATATTTTTTAATTGCACGGAGACGAATTCGCGAATAACAGCTAGTATGTAATAAAAAAAGTAAATAAATCTCAGTAAATTATTTATCTAAACGTGAGTTTCTTGTAACGAAAAATCTATACAAAATCATATTGTTATTTCCTCTCTTGGAGTGTCAGTATGTTAATATAGTTCTGGAAGCAATGAAATCTCTCACTTAAATACTTAGAAATGCTAAGACAGTTTGCCAAATGTTTAAGTTTATTCTTCATTACGGAACAACGGGTTGTTTTATTAAGTTAGTGTAACCGCTACCTAATATTGATATCTTCCTGTAGTATTATTGAATCACATCCCCTCGGAACCCTTCGGAACCCCTCGGAACCCCTCGAAGCTCCACCAAATGCGAGGTAACGCGGCCCCACCAATTTCCCCTTCCATCAAATTTGCTCCTATTTAAATTTTCATTAGGTATCTGGTAGGCCAGATTGTGCATGATTTTTATTTTATTTTATGTATAACAAAGAATAAGATTATGTTAATACTAGCTGTTATTCGCGAATTCGTGCTCGCGGAAGTAAAAAAAATTGCCTATGTTACGCGAGGATATTGTAACTTTCTAATGATGAAAGAATTTTTGAAATCGGCCGATTAGTTTTTGAGTTCTTTCAATAAATACAAAAATACAAAGTTTATCTCTTTATATTAGTACTAGCGACCCGCCCCGGCATTGCACGGGTGCAAAACTGATACTAACTATACTACAGAAAAACTGTGAACATTGTATATAACAGCCATGCTAACAATAATTTTAAATTATTTAAAGATTCAAGCCTATATAAGGACAAATATAAAAAAGCGTTATTGTTTTAAACTATGTAAGGATAAGGATAAGGATACATTTATATATGTGTCAATTGACATTTTCATTCATATATTTTTTCTATCAAATACTGTCGTCTTTCCAAAAACCCATATTCAAAGTTACATTTTTGCAATCATTTTGTGTTGAAAATCAGTTTTTTTTATATTACATAACTATACTATATTTATAAATTGTTCATAATAACGAGTATCGTGTATTAAGTTTAATTTGTTTCACGTAGATAAGTAAAATAATAACTTCCATAAAAATATAACAAGCATCTTCAGCGTACCCTTGAGGCTTCAAAGAAATGAAACAAATTATATTTGAACGCAAATTTCATCTCATATAATGCTCTGGTTTAAATATAATATCTTAGAAGATCAATCATTTCACTTTCACGTAACAAGAATACAAAATATATTCATTTTTGTTACGTCTTTCTTTATTCTTAAATCATCAGAGTTGCGAAAGTGGCAAATTCAATTTGTGAGTTTTTTATTAGGAATTCCGGGAACTAAGAATGCCCTCTAAAAGAGACAAAAGCCGGTATTGTTTTGTCTTTTTTTTGCGCTAACAACAAAGGCTTCCTCCCTCTATTCAGTGGAATCGTTCGGTTTATAATTAATTCTGGTGACTAGTGTTTGAAGACATCAAAATAACAAGAAAATATTATCAAGTTATTATTTGAGAGCTGATGAGTATTATAGCTGCGCTCCTGTAGGCATAGTTATAGTAGTAGGTATTTTGGAACTCGTTAAATGTTAGACTTATGTCCGAATGTTCCTACGGCACTTAAATTTAAGCGTCGTTTGAAATCTAAATGTCAAAATTAAACGAGATCGCCATAGACTTTGGGGTTTAAGGGTAGACTTAAGTAAGACGCTCTTAAATATTTGAGTGGCCTTTGAAAATTGGGCCGTTAGAGGTAAAGATATCTATTTAAAAAGAGCTAAGTGCTTAATGTGAAGTTACTAACATGATTATAAATAAATAAAACCAACTAATATCGTGTACATTAATCCTTGCTCGCACCAGGATAGTATATTAGGCGAGTAGCAAGTAGCATTTATACGAACTAAGGATTTACTACTGTTCGGACTCGTGTAAGCCTAAACGTACGCACTAGAGTAGTAATTTAGTAACTAAACGTGTCCGAACAACAACATTTTAGTAGAGTAGATTAGTAAATCCTTTGTTCGGATACTTGCTACTTGCTACTCGACTAAAATACTATCCTAGTGCATACAGGGCTTTAGAGATGGTCACAGCAAAGTCAAGCGATACGTCTAAACTTTCGTCATGTATGGCCGGAAGTTTGAAGCGCTCAGACTATGAATAATGTTCGTCGAACGGAAGCGGCGCGGCGTCGTCCGGGTGCGCGTCTGCTCGTGTGGACGCCGCCTTATCTTTTTGCTTCGCCGCGCAACTTTGATCCGGACGGAATTTTAAACTTGTCTCGTTCTAACGTTATGCAATTTATTTATGGCCCTTTCCAGTGATTTGTGACAATATTATCAATGAACTTTGACTGCAAAACATTATAAAGACATGTTTAGATGTAGTTTGTAATGTTAGAGATGTTTTTATTAGTTGTTTGATATCCAGAAGATTTATTTAAGTATTGATGTTTAGGGTTCCATAAAATATCATCAAAGTGTAACATAAAAGTATAAAATCTCGACTTAAGTAGGTAAGTGTGGGACAAATGAGAAACAATGTAATTCTATTTTTCTGGAAGTTTCCCAAACAAGGAATCCACCACCTAATATCGTTGAAATATCGACCGTTGCTTGTTGTTGTTTTTTTTATATTATAAAGTGGCAAACGAGCAAGCGGCCACCTGGATTCGCTGAAAAAGCGAAGCGACCGCTACCCATAGACATCTGCATTTGCAGATGCGTTGCCTACCCTTAATCTACGGAGGAGACGCACAGCAAGAGGATAATACCTTTTCCTATGCATCCCCTCCCCTGCTAATCCACTTTCCCTTTCCACCATTTCCTCATAAGAAAAGGATAGGAAGGGTAAGTGGACTAAAATAGGCCTCCGGCACCACACTCCCCGAACGAAACACGGAATTGCTTCCATTTGACGCCTGTCTTCTGTGTGGTCGTGGTATTTCACCGGGCGAGCCGGCCAATTCGTGCGAACATGTTAAAACGGGCTCTACCACTGTTAAAAAAAAGTGTCTGCAGCTTTGGTAGTTATTAAGTTTTGGTTATATTTTGCACAACTCTAAGCTTTAATTCTCAACCATTATGATTTAAAATGATAGAATAATAACTGCAACCATTCCGTTCATAATTTATATACCTTATTATGTTACCCTTAATTGAACCTTATGCATCATCATATATAAAAGCTAAAATAGTTTAAACCAATAACGTAATGCAACTTCAAGTGTTAATGCTTAGGCAAAAGCTCGTTATGCAGATAGAATCTTTAATTTCCAAGGCGAGCGCTATTTTACAAAAGGACTCAATATTGGAAGTCCGTGAACAGTCAATAAGCTTAACCTGGTTATCATAGATAAGTACGCTAAGCCTGCATTCACGGACGCTTTTTTAACGTAAACGTGGGCGCTTTTTTTAACGCCCTCGCTCATACAATCGCTGTAAAATGACTCTTGTTTCGTTCGACCTGCGCTTAAAATCGAACGCTGCGGGATAAAAATTTAAAAGCGACGCCTTGTGAACAGATTTGCATTCGTTTTATGTCAACGGTTTTTTAGCGCGCGTTGGAAAAGCGTCCGTGTGAATGCAGACTTAGAGTATAATGCTTTTACGATAGCTTTACCCTGTTTATTCTTACACCAGTTGCGTTATTTTATTATATAATATTCAATAAGACGAGTATTAAATTATGATTTACCTCTAGTTATTTACTATTGAAATCCGAATTTTAAATGGTAATAAATTGGGCTACCTCCATAAGCGACATAAACGGATTAGAAAGCAACCTCTGTAAGAGAGACAAATATCGCGGTCCCTTGGACTCCTGCTTATACAGAGTCTACAGAATATTATAATTTTTAATTTGTATGGAATTTAGCATACACCAGGTTTTTTTTAGTAATATCTGATAACATATAATAAACTTCTATCTACAATATAATCTACTTATTTTCTATTCATCATGTCCCTCGGTATCCATGCAGTCATTCTAATTTCCGTTTCATGAAAAACTTCTCCCTGCGTCATCCGTAACATCATTATACGACCCAATTTAAAAGTACCGGGTCACGATGTTAATAAAAAAGTAGGTCCCCGGAGATAGCGTGTTCCAACCTCAGTTGTTTGCACAGAGAAACATTTTTAAATAGGTGGAAAATGAGGTTAGAGTATCCGTGAGGCACTTTGACGCACTGTGAGACACTGTGAGGCACTGTGCACAGATTGTGTCGCACGTATGTAGGCTGGAAAAGAAGTCAACAGTTCGTGACGCAACACAACAAGCTAATTTTCGTATTAAATGTCACCTTTAATCACATGAAGCGAATTTCAACCCTATGGTACTGTTAATAGAGTTGGAAATTGCATATGCAATAAAGACTGAGAGAAAACAAAAAATGTGAGGCAAAATTTTATTCCCTAAAGAGGGCATTTAGAGTTAAAGAGTTTTTACAATATTTAGGGAGCTCAGGTAGAGTCCGTAGAGATTTTAAACTAAACTATAAATTACGTAGTTATTTAGTTTCCTTTAGGGAGATATATTGGTACATGTAGTTTTTATTATGGACTTTATTAATAATGTAAAAGTGAAACCGTTAAGATGGTTGAATATTTGATACAACGTACTCGTACCTTCAGAACGGCTGCAAGGATATTGATTGAGCAACGATTTTGGAAAAATGCAGGCCACTTATAAAGTTTTTTTTAAATTCCAGATTAACGAAGTCTCGGGAAAAGCTGTAAGTTTATTAAAAACATAAATGAAAGTCGTTGTTTGTGTTATTTAGATTTTTTTATTGAAATCAAAATATTTTACATTGTAAAAAATACACAATACTCATTATTTATTCTAATTCAACATTTTTGGCTGCGCTTTTTTAAATTTGGAATAAATTTTGATTTTCATTTTAAAATCGTCTACAAGAAGTTATTAATTTTACGACATAGATGCAATCTTGACATTTTTATTTATTATTAGAAAATGTAATGGCAATTTTAGTAAAAATGTGATATTAAAAAAAAACAGAAAATATTTCAAATTATTTGTCATTTAGTGACCGCAAGGTAAACTACATTTTTTTCTATTAAAAGTTCATAGAATTTTCCATTTTAAGACATTTTAGTGATATATTTGAAATGATTTATAACATGCCGATAAAATCTATCACAATGGTAGTAATGTTATTTCTTTCATTAAAATTGTGATATTTTACTCACTATATTTATTTAAGTAAAAATCCTAAATTGTAACAAACTAAATATGTTCATTTACAAGAAAGCATTAAGAGATTCGAATTAATTTTAATCTTACTATAACTAACCTATTTTTACACTTAAAAGTATTAAAAATAAAAGCTGCATCTTTGGATTCGAATTTTCTAAATCAATAACTACTATATTATTGAATTACTGTCACAAAGTTATTAAGTAAGCGATATGTATGTTACTATTGAATACACTAATAATTGACCAACCTCACGAGGTTAATCGAGAGACAAAAAAAAACTCAGCTTTATGAACATTTATCCTTATGAAATACTGTATCAAATACACATATGGTCATTTACAGAAACTTCCCTCACAAACTAACCATACATTTTAATACTAACTTCAGAAGAGAATTTAAAGTGACAATTTTACGATTTATTCTCATAGCATAAGACACGATATTTTTTGTACTAGAGCAACATTTTGTATAAATAAAAACCTAGCATTGAAAAAATAAACTTTAGTACGGCTGCTAGCTTACGCAACTAATCTATAGTTAACCTATTCTCTTAATTTAAGGTGGGTACAAAAGAATTCTAGTTAAGATCAAAACTGCTAAGGGTAGATATTAAATCTGTTAGATGTAATTATACATGTTCTGTAGAAGTAAAGGGACCAAATTAATATCCTAGAAACTTTTATCGACGAAAAAGAAGTGTGGAAAGAAGCTTTAAATACAGCCGCAAGTAATCGAAAGTCTAAAATTGTAATCCTGAACATCAACAGTCGTTTCTTACAAAAGTATTTTTACACAGAAAATTGATGATTTTTTTTACACATCATTTTTACACCAAAAAGTCGAATATTGAATGGAATCAAAAGAAAAATTTTGGACGGACAGACAGACGCTAAGAAACTTTTTAAAAAGAGCGGGCTTAGAAGAAATTTTACTAAAACGATTTCTTATTTCAAAGAAAGTTCAGTCGAAAAAAATTTCATAGTAAAATTCCTGCTGGTTTCAAAAAAAAGGAAAGACACCAAATTACCAAGACATTTAAGGATTTATAGAAATTGATGAGGGTTTAGGTTCATGTGAGGTTGTTTTGCCAGTCTTCGTGGGTCGTGCAGTTGGTGGCGCACCAGCGGGACTGAGCGGTAGGGGGACAGGGGGTGCCACCCGGGCGCTGTCGCCTGATGATACGCCTCGTCCTTAGCGCTGAGCCCACGCACCCACCGTCACTGCGGCACGGACTCCACTCGCCCCAGTCTGATACACGGCAGTCTAGAAGCCCTGGAACATCATAGGTTATATGTATTCATATTTCATCTCTTGCAAATTAAAGTAATTTTCAACGTTAGCTTCGCCAACATCTTAAGCAAAAGTGAAACTACGAATTTTAAAGAAACCATTGAATCGGGAATACAAATCGTAGTGTTTTTTTGACAAAATTACTACAAGTACTTTTTGAGGTTGTGCCGTTTCTTGTACTCGATTGTACTGTTTTAGTGACTTCCTTACTAGCTCTTTTTCGCTTCCTCCTCTCAGCGGGATCCGTGTTATCAGCACGCAGCTTGCGTCGCCGGCGTGCGCGGTACCGGCGTGCCAGACTGCGCAACGCAGACCGCTCGCTGGCCGTCGGGCCTGATGTTGGCAGTTCATTGGCTGATCGTGGCTCTTCAGTTGTGCTCACTGTTGTATTCGTACTGTACGAGAAATTAGATAATTAAATCTAGGGCGGATTTAATTTATTGTTTTATATTACGGAATTTTTTAGACATCCAGATGGACAATTATAGGCCAATTGGTTTAAATTAAAATACTTACAGGGAATAAAACGAATACGCGCTATCGACTGTCGTCCTTGAACCTTCGGAGTATATCCTGGGTGCTTGTTCAGCTCTCTCTACTTCCTCAGCGATTGAGAGGGCTCTATTTCCGTCCAACACGTCAATGTTATTGTGATTATGTTTGTCTAATTGTAGAACATCGTATTTTCGGTCGTCATTCTCTCGGTGGAACACTTCTGAGAGTTCGTATTCGCGTAGCTGTTGAAGAATTTTAAATATAGCATCGGGACAAAATACTGACATAGATGTTTTAGTTAATGTGTGTGTGGGATGTTAAATCATTAGCTACATGATAAATTTAATCTGTGTATTCAATTACAACGTTTTATAATAATAAAATGACATCAAACACAAATAAAGAAATAATAGAAAAGAGTCAGAATTAAAAATGTCATATGCAGTACAAAACAAATTTTACTTACTTTAATGAATTGGAAGGTAGCGATAGGGGGAAGTCTTCTCAGATGAGGGTAGAAGAAAGAGCCTGCGGGGTGGGAGGGGTACTTTGATGTGATGCGGTACGCGACCCCCTGGGGTGCGGTCGGCCAGTTGGGGGCGGTGAATGTGAAGCCATTGTCCGTGCCCGCGTCTACTGGGTCCACCTGTGTTAGCAGAGATCAAATTAAATCATTTACGGACAAAACTAGTAGTAAATAGGTTGTGGAAACTAGTGGTTAATGATTGCAAAAGAACTTACTTCAATAGTGATGCTGTCAAGCCAGTTGCCGTCAACGCACAGATCGAAGCTGTCCACGCCTATGAACCAGTCCGGAGACGGAATCATTTTTGTCATCACTGACACCTGATGAAAATAAAATTATAAGAATTTCCATATTAAGGTTACTAGGTTAGACTTCCTCTCTTTGTTTATTTATAAAACTCTTTTCCTATATTTAGAATTTGTCATTTATTACGTGATTGTTGCATCAATATAAAAATAATAACATGGTCATAACAACCATATCTTGCATCATTTTAGTTGTATAAGGGCCACTTTAAGCAACATATTTACGGAATAGAATATTCGAGACGAATGAGATGTAGTGAGAATACGTTGAAGTTGGGAATTGTTTCGCCTGTATAAACTTCCTTTGTGATTTAAACACAATGTTATATCCGACTAGAAGGAAGAATACGGGGCTTATCTTCGTTTGCAGTTATACCTCTCACGCTTAAGACAACTTTGTCACAAAACAAAGGCTTTGTAGCGTTCTCTCTATTTTGTACTTCACTGTCTTTCGTCGTTTATCTTAATAACACTTTTATATCTGAGCTTATCAGCGGGAATAAACTAAATTGTCTCTTTTATATCCTATTTTATGTTGATTATACTTTATAGAAGACTTTATTACTAACTAAAACGAAATTTGAGCTAAAATATAAAGAAATTGGTATATTATTACATTTTTTGTAACTAGATCTACAATCAACTTTTGCATTTAGTTATATTTTGTATAAAAATATGCTTTAACTATCGATACTTTTAGTATTATTTCGTGTACTATACGTTAATTACCGTAGTTCATTAAACTTTGTTATCTTTTGCTATAGATCTGATACTTGTGTAAAGAAAACGATCAATTTTATAGCAAATAAACACAACTAGTTTACAAGAACATAAATGTTTTTTCCCATTACAGTGCAATAAAGTACTCATTAAAATTAATTCTAACCGGCCATAAAGTAACTTTGATGGTAAACACGATAAATTTCGACCCCTCTTGTACCGAGTCAATTGAAATTGGCTGCGTCGCTTTTTGTCCGTTCAAATGGCTTGATGGGTAATTGTTTGCTCTTTTGGGCATCAATTAATGTCGTAATACTGATATTTTGTACAATGTAATACTAGCGTATAATACTAGTTTGAAAGTGCCTCGCAATATTTTGGCACTTTAAGAGGGTCGAAGGACCATAACTGACCACGAAAAAGGAATTGATAAAGAAGAAAACAATTTACCAAATATTTTTACTAAATATTAATAAGAACAAGACATGATGAAGAAAGAAGAATAAATAAAAGAATGACAATAAACAAATAAAATTCAAAAATTACAAAAGTAAAAAAGACATGCGGCGAGCAAGGAGTTGGCCTGTAGTAGCCAGTGCTCGCCGCAACAAATTATCGAAGCTTTGTCATTTAAGTCTGATTGAACATGAATTCGCGGAATACTGTTATCATTGTGTCGGATGGTCATTTGTTGTATTTTATTTTATGTTATCTGCATTTCATATAGCAATTGTTCATAATGAAAGCATAAAGATCCGTCATAATAACTGAGAGAGATGGTTATTATGTTTACATGAGTGTTATGGCACACAGCTACTATGCTCAAAACCTTTTGATAGCTATTTAAACAGTCCTTTAAAGTAGATGTCCTGTACTCAAGATGCACTAAGGGTTGCCCTTGGTTATTTAACAACTCTAAGTGTAAAATAAAATTATTTAATCAGACTTTATCAACATAAAGTCCTTAAGAAACGGTAAGTGGTTTATACTGTTTCTTAAGGATTTGGATGAAATAATGTCTACTGAAACAATCTAGAAACTTCTAATAACAAAGTCGGTATTACTTCTTCTAGTATTAAACATGTAAGATACACTTACCCTAGAATGATTTCCATCGACGAAGAACTCCGCCTCAGTGCGACCCGCGCCTTGAGCTATAGCTGGTGCATTGAACACGTCCATTGTGCCAGGGCCGGAGCTGAGCGCTTCAGAGCGACCGGACTCCGCGAACTGACGCACTGGTAACGACACACGACGACCCAAACGGAATAGTACGTACTGACGATTGTGTGATACACCTGCGTACAAAGAAATTAAACAGGTTTACAATGACTCAAATTGAAATAAAATGAAAAATGAATCTCTTTGTAGCCAGCGAACAAGCCTGGATTTTAAAAAAGAAAAGGGGAAAACGAATAGCGGAAACACCAAGTAGATAATCGACGCCCCATGGGCAATCGTACATGTTACCTAGTTGGAATACGATCATAATTAATGTGTTAATAAAAGTATTAGTGACCCTAGTTATGAGTTTAGTGCCTTACCCAAAGAACATTCGCTACGTTCGATATCACACGCGTGACAGTCACACTACTTATCGAATGTCAATGTCAGTTTTATACATTTTTGTTAATTCCATCAGCGATATCGCCAATCGAAAAGTATTTTGGGTAGTTCCCCAGTAAGCTCGATTGGAATCAAAAGCAAACTTAGACCACACTTTGTTCGATTTGTCAGTCACATGCTCAAGATTTTAAAATGTTTTACTCTTTATCGTCCCAAGGAGTATCCGAAGTAAACTTTTGTATCTAAAGTTTTACAATGTGTTTGTATAAAAAAGTAAGGAAGATTTACTCCCAACACGAGTTGTAATGAAGTTATATTAAATCTCAGATGGACTGTGAAAGGCGCTAAAAAAGGGTAGCAAATTGCTTTGTAAACATAAGCCTTGAGAAATATTACAGAATTTGTTGCTCTTACAGATCTCCCCGTTGGCAAACTTTTAATCTGAGAGTTCCAACAAATTTTACGTTCGCAACAGTCCCGGAGCTATTTGATTTTTTTTTTATTAAAAATACCGTCGCGGGTCGTACTCGACGGTTTTATTTTGTTCGAAAACTTTTATAATAGAAAGTAAGGATCACGAAACTTATTATTTTATTTAATAAAGTTTTTGTACGAAAATATAAACTCTAGGTTAGAAAAATAAGAGCTGACACCTCTTTTAATTAATTTTAATCTTCATTTACATCACAGTCAGGAGGAATAACGTAGTGCTGAAAAACATGAGTGAGTGCCAAGTCTCAGACGAAAATGACGAAGACAGAGCGAGGTGGAGGAGAACATTAGGAAAGCCAATCTTACCACCAGATGAGATTAGCACCAGGGAGAGAGAGAGAGAGAGAAATTTTCATCACGGTTAGGAAAAAAAAACGGTTGAAATAAATAGCTTCTTATTGTTACACAAAAAAACATATACAAAATTCGATATACCACTATAGCTTTCGTTTCGGTCCTCATTTGAGAAACATGTGTTCATCATTTTAACAGGTCCCTCGAGCCGGAGGGGTTCGCGTGGTAACTCAAATGTTGAAAAGGTCCGCGGTTGTTTCCTATCCGTTGATTAACAGCCCGGCTCGACGGGATCCAATCGATTCTCACACAATCCACGACATGAAACTTTGCTACACGAATTGGCAAATTCTTAGTTGTTTTGCTGTCTATATAGTTTAGTTTTGTTTCGGTTTAACGAAGCCTTTTAGGGAATCTAGTAAATACGTATAGTTACTGAAATCAAAATGCATGTGATTATAATTTGATACGACCAAAAACTGGTTAAGTGTATAGTTCGTAACTCAGAGTAAAGTTTTAAATAAGAAAAAAATAAGTATCAAACATTTTCTTATGCGTCATAGGTATTATTGAGGTCTTTATTTATTTTTAAAACAGAGAACAGTTTTACAATTACTGTATAAATTATGCCAAAATGAGAAAGAACATTTTGGTAACGTGATTTTTAGTAAACGGTATAGTGGCAATTTTGATGTTTTCCATTTATTTACAAGAATAATACTCTTTTCTTTAAATTCAAGATTAGTGTCACATTAATTCTGGCCACTTGGCTTTCAAATAGTGATTAAGAAGAAAAAAATGTTACATTTGAATACATTTCTTAATACAGACATTATTTACAAGGGATACATCACGTTTAAATCCTTTATAGTCTAATAAATATAAACATTCACCCCAATCACCTTCAGGGCTAGTCAGAGATTACAAACACATTTCCTGCGCAGTCCCAATACATTGCCAAATTCAATTTTAAATACTCATTCAAAAGTCTTAAGATTACAAACAAAAAACTGCAATAATCGTAGTCCCTTATCTATACTAAAATTATTAAGAAAAAAGTTTTATATTTTTGTATTTATTGAAATAACTCAAAAACTACACGGCCGATTTCAAAAATTCTTTCACCATTAGAAAGCTACATTATTCCCGAGTAACATTGACTATATTTTTTAATTCCTTACGGAGGAGGCTAGCAACAGTTAGTTTTGCAATAAACATGTTGTAATGAAGTAAAACAGTCAACAAAGTTAACCATAAACCGCAAGATGTTCCAGTCCACAAGTATGTACGAGTTAGGTACACGTAGTAGTTTATGCAGTAGTCTATGCACATGACGTAACTATATTGATTATATTGGCCAGCTTGTGGTTTTGTAATGAACTACAATGGCAATAAAAAAGAACTCTGGATTGTGCGAACAAATAAAACATTTGTTATTTAATAAATTAAGTAGTACTTAATAATTAAGTAAAAGATGAGTTGTTGAACAAGAGTTCATAATGTCCATTGATCATCTTATTGTGAGTGTTGACTATAGCATTACAATGCGATTTTAGCATACAACGCGTTTGGGAACATGATTCGGTCACTAAAACTGATAATATTTTTTTCTCCATGTTCTAGTTAGGTTTTTATTTACAATATCTTGGTGTGGGACTGGCATAATATAATGAACGAAAGTTCCCAAAAAAAATAAATTAAAAAAAAATATATATTTTTACATCGATAATACCGTTCACTTGCCGTTCCAAAAACTTAATCTCAAATCTAATCCATTGATATATGGTTTGTTTACATAAGTGATGATTCACACTCGTTGACATGGATTGTATAGTACTATCCAAAGTTTATAACCGCTCGCAGTTTCGTCCTACACTACAGATGGCCCTATTCTAGCTTTAAGTATGAATATGGAGAGATACACTGGTAGAGGCAGGCAAACGAAGAGATGGATGGATTGCGTGATAGGATATATGATAAACAAGGGTGTGCCGACTGAGATGGCGGGGGATAGATTAACGTGGAGGACAAAAACCTGGTACGCCGACACTACGGGAGTAGGACGAGGCAGTGGAGATGATGACTATGAAGCCCAAGTTTTAGTATCAAAAGGTCGTATTAGAGGCGAAAGACATCCGTGCACTCTATTTTTTCCTACAGTGGGGTCTTTGTCCGCGGCTGGCCATGTTACCTCGAGCCCGCATTAAGTGTGAATTTCAGAATACAATGGGTTGCCAGTTGGCGATGTTACAAGACAAAAACGTTTTAGGCGCAGCGTACTCAAGTAATATTTAATAGCTATGACATTTAAAAGATAATTTCTCACAATTTCTTACGTCCAATGTGACCAAATCGTTGATTCTACTACTAGCTGTTACTTGTGACTTCGTAAAAAAAACTTCGGATAAACGTAGCCTATGTTACTTCAGGATAATGTAGCTTTCTAACGGTGAAGGAATCTTTGAAATCGGCCCAGTAGTTTTTGAGTTATTTCAATATATACAAAAATACAAATCTTTCCACTTTATAATATTACCATAGAAGTATATATTAAGAAGGATGCTAGCAATTAACATGAACAATTTAAACTAATGGGACTTGTTAGTCTACTTGTATTCTCATTTATTTTCCCCAGAACAGTAAAGAAATCTATTTAATGACGTCATCAATATACTTCGTGTGGACATCAAAAGTCCCTTTCCCTCTGAAACTAAGTTGTATTTGTTGTTTCTTTTCGTAATCTGGTCTTAGATAAGCTCTGAAATGTTTAGTTTTTCTGAAATAAAACCTTTAACGTTTTATATCAAGCCACGTGAGTATATATCAGTATTACAAGTTCTTATTTCTTATATCTGTCTTAGATTAAAGAAACAAAATCTAATAATAATATCGATGAGAGGCATGGATATAGAACGTACTCGTAGGAGGAACGCAATAACCACTTCTTAGGTTTTTTTTAAACAACAATGTTGTGTTGGCCTGCATTCACATGGACGCTTTTTCAATTTTGGCGTTGGTGCTTTTCGCCCTTGCTCATTACGATCGCAGTAAAATGACTTTTATATCGTCCTACCAGCATTCAATATACAATGATGCGTTATAAAAATTGTCGCGATTTAAAAGCGCCGTCGTATGAACAGATACATCGAAATGCATTTGTTCTATCTCATCGGTCTTTTAGCGCTTGTTGAAAAAGCGCATGTGTGAATGCGGGCTTACTGAATTACGCCATTCAAACACACACTATCAAACATAGGATTTGTCTAAACTAAAAGATACGTGTGCATGACTAAAGTAATATTACGTAGGTACGAGTATGTAAACGTAATACAGTTTTAGACTAGTTGTAGACTCTACTATTTCTGTTTACATGAATCATTGTAATTTTTACTCATAGCAACGGTTGTAGAACTAAAATAAAAGTCTCTAGGAAATGTAATTGAGCCAGTGCAAGTGATGTGTCAGGGGAGCCCGATGGATGAGTCAGTCTTGGCCAATGTTCAATTCTCGAGGACCAGTTTCGGCAATACTATCTATGACTAAAGTATTTTTGACCTATTTTTTTAGAATTGCATTTATTTTCGTACTCAATTGCTAGTTTATAATCTATACTAATATTCAAAATTGGAAAACTATGTATTTTTGTATGTATTGAAATAACTCAGAAACTACTGCACCGATTTGAAAAATTCTGTCACTATTGGAAAGCTATACCATCCCTGGGAGACATAGACAATATTTTAAAATTCAGCAGGGAATAAATCACGAACAAAAGTTTATTAAAAAAATATGTTAAAATAAATTGTTAGCTCGCTTGCCACTATGTAATATAAAAAAAAACTCTATTTTTTAACGAAGGTTGACAACATGTTTCTATACAAGTATTTAAACAGTGTAAACTCAATTAAAATGTGTTGTATATTAAATCTACATTTAATCAAATAGCTCCCGGACTAAAAGGCATTCTGTAACTTACCAATTCATACGGAAAACATTTTATACAATCATAAAATATACCGCTACGAATATTTTGGGCACTTTATTGCCCATCTATATCATGTTTTTATAACTTTATATGCAGTCATAATTTATTACAAAATTCAATGTTATTAAGGTTAGGCAATTTTAACACCATTTTATGTGTTTTAAAACGGATGCTAAATCAAATATTAAAGAAAACAGAAACATATTTATTAAGTTCTTAATTATATTTTGGACTAGCTGTTGTGCGCGATTTCGTCCGCATGGAATTAAATAATATAGCTTAGGTTACTCGGGGATAATGTAGCTTTCTAACGGTGAAAGATTTTTTGAAATCGGCCTAGTAGTTCTTGAGTTATTCCAATATATACAAACAATAAAAAATACAAAGTTTCTCTCTTATTAAGTAAGATTTATAAAATAGCAAGGAAATGGTTGACATTTAACAAAAGAGATTAGCAAGCTTTTAGGCTGAAAATGTACCATTTATTAACGTTTCTTCAACTACACTTGAGAAAAAAAATTAAAAAATTGTTCATCATCCAACCTTATTTTTCACAAAAGTTTATTTCCTAATCATAAACATCATAAAATTATACAAAAAATATCCAACTTTCGGTAATAAATGGATCCATTTTGGTTGGCAAAATATAAAGGCGTTTATTTCTTGGCAAAACGACGTAAATAAAATAATTTAACATTATCGTTTACGTACAAAAGGGATGTCTTAAGAGATTAGGCATTGTTTTGTAAATTCGAGGAGTGGAACGAAGCCGGATTCGAGATACGGCTCTCCACGTCAAAGGGAAAATTGTAAATTGAAGGCATTAAGAAATCTTGAAGAGGACAATTTCGGTGTTATACGATACGCTTATGCGACATTCGACGTAGGCGTTTTTTTTAATATTTTTTGAGGTTACACTGTTTTGTTGAATGTATGTTATTACAAGTGAAGTAAGTTAGACGAAATTACAAAAAAATAACACATATTATTTGTATAATCATATAATTTGTAAAGATATTCTTTATGCAGATTTAGAATGTGAAATTTTACCACTATTCTAAGATGTTTTGTTTAGGTTATGTCCATTTTTCAAATAGGTGCAAAGCCCTATAGTGTGTGCTGCTTCTAGTTAAGTATCTAGTTTTCACCTTTACCAAGGACATTAATAAACAAATGAACTCTACTGCTTTAAGATTCTATATTAGCTTAGTAATCTAAATCGATAGTTCAATATGAGTACCAGGGGGGCTACCGAAAGTCATTCACTACGAAGCGATTCTATAGGGAACGTCAAAAATGTATGGAACGACAATGACGTTCGATATCTCACAAGTGACATTACATGACTTAATGTCAGTCAATGTCAGTTCATACATTTCTGTCGATTCCATCAGCGATATCGCCAATCGAAAAGTACTTTGGATAGCCAACCGATCTATTTCTTACTCACCATATATCCGTGACCACTGCGCGGGTGGTCTCCAGTCCGGGTAGTGCTTCGGGAACTTCTCTCTTGTCCAGTAAGTGTGCAGCACCATGCGGTAGACCGTCATCTTGTCAGGGTTGCATCCGTCCTCAGCAGCCGCCGCGACCGCTAGTAGCGGCAGCAACAACAATGTGTTCAACAACATGGTTGTCTAGCTATCAATCATTATCTAGCTGTGATCATTTCAAACGTTCTCGCTGTATCTGAAACAAAAGAATAGCGTTATAACATGCAGCAGCCATTAAGTTGAAAATGACGAACATTGTAATAGTCGATCCGCTAAAATGGAAGGTTCAGTCCAGAAGACCACCTAGTTAGCGTCAGTTTGAGAAAGCGTACGATTTAAGATGTGCATTTATAGTATTACATGTTTTTTTATAGAAGAAGGGGACAAACGAGCAGCGAATCAACTAAAGTAATTGGTCCGACGTCCATGGACATCTGCACTGCCAGAGGAACCACAGATGTGTCTCCGACCTTTAAGAGAGTAGTACGCTTTTTTCTTGAATGCCCCTAAGTCATAACCTTTGGAAATAACGTTGGTTAAATAATGTCACCTTGACTTTAAGTTTGTAAGAAGAACACGATATTATAAATAAGTTTTCTTTGGGCTCCATTTTCCGCAACTCTACGAATATTTTGCGTGAATACACACATCTTTGAATTTCTTCTCCGATATGTGCAGGTTACATCACGATGTTTCCCTTCACCTAAGAGCGTCGGGTAAATATGTACAAATGAAAATCGAAAATAGAAAAACACATTGGTACATGGCGGGATTCGAACTCGGGACCTGCAGTTTACAAGTCAGGAGCTAAACCCCTGAGCCACCGACATTCATAAGTTTTCTCTAACAATTATACTAATGAAGGTAGACAGAGTTAATTTGAAAATGTGCAGACGTTTATTTTTAAACATTTAACGTCATTCCACTTTTTACCAGACACGTGCGTCAACAATCCGTCGCGTTAATTTAACCGACATCTCACCTCAAAGAGACTGAAATAGATGAGTTCAATGACCTTCTCACGTGAAAGTGTAAAACTCATTCCAATAATCCATTCAAAACTTTTAACCTGTCAGAACACGGATATTTTAACTCCTCAACTAAATCCGAAAAGCAACCTGTCAGTTTTTTTCTACTGTATCCATAAACTTCTTTTTCAAATTTTATTACCTAGATGCTTATTAAATATGGTAGAAATACACCAAGACAACTATTTGTTGGTCGGTTTTTATATAAGAAAGGGGGCAAACAAGCAGCGGGAACACCGAGGTGATCATCGACGCCCATGGACATCTGCAATACCAGAGGAACCACAGATGCGTTGCCGGCCTTTTAGGAGGTGATAAGATATCTATCTAGGAACAAATAAATTTCGCTCTCTCAAGCCCTTGAAGACATAAGACTGATTGTTTAATTATACTTGAAATAGTATCTTTAATTAACTTCAATTCAGTTTGTAACAAAACTAATAGGTTTCTTGTCCCAAGCGATTAACAGTTTCATATAACCATTCCGATAAACTTTATTACAGCTACAGAACGGGACAATTTTCTCTAAACTGTTAACTGAACTCCTAATACGTGGGATCCCGTTAAACTTTTCGACGGTATACTATGGCCGGGGGACTATTCCGAACGGGGTACTATACCGCTTTCTATATGCTGTATAGCCGATCGCCTCCCAATACACTTTACAACTGAACCATTCAATTACTTTAGGGATTTGCAGCGAGTGGCGCGGTTCGTGACTGGAATGCTTAGGCTCGACCTATCAAGGTTGGATGTTATCTCCAACTAAAGATACTAAAGCTGAATCGTCTAAAGTATATTTAACACATTGTGAATGTCAAAGGAGGTTTTGGTTAACAGAATCGTGAGTTTATGCGTTCAAACTTTTCAAAATTTTGATACGAACCAAACTAATTGTGGATACTGTTTCTTTTAATATAGATTTAAAATTAATCTTTGAAACTTTGTCATTATTGTTTTTGTCACGGATTGCTCAGAAATAATTTTCCCTATTAATTTAAAATATTATTTTTCTTTAAATATAACAGCACTATAAAAAGCTGAAGAATCTGAAGGGGTAACGAACTTATTCCTAGCGTCAGACTAAAAATACAAATTAAATAGTACTTAATAATAAGTCTCGTGTTATTCGCGTCTCCACATCAAAACATTGGTATGGCTCAGCAACCGACTATGATTATTAATGTATCTAACATGCCCGCTTTAATAATATCCTGGACGGACGCCATACTATGACAGCCACAATAATTCCTCCCAACAACGAGTTGTAAGTTTTCGAAATTAATTTTATAAATGAAACGAATAGAAATTCTATGTTTGATCTAAACGTAGACTCGGAAACTGTTTCTTTTGTTTTTTTTCATTTTTACATACATTACTGTTGACTAGAATATCTAAATTGAAATCTAAAAACGGTTTTAAAACACAACGGAAACGGATATTACAAGAGTTTTTTATCTACCTACAATTTTTTGGTACCTATAATGTCTCAGTTTGACATCATTCATCGTACAGTACAGACGAATCGATGGTGCTGATATAAATAAAGAATTTAATTTAATAACTACAGCATCATTTTGTAGCAGCAATTCTCATTGTAAAGAAGATGAGCAAAACAAAATTAGGGATAACAATACATCGTTTAAATTGTGTGTTCTTAAATAAACCCGGGATAATTATAACAATGACAAATTATGTTTAAGCATTCTACATTCCGCCGTAGTTTTTTCCATTTCATGTCAGCGAAGCATTATGGGATTAATTAGGGTCGCCTGTAAAGCTTGAAACTGTACTCTGTTTTATTACGATCCACAAACAAAAGTGGGATTGTGTTTTAAAACAATTATTCGTTAAAAATTACACTTCTAGAATTTAAATACAAAAGGTTTATGATGTATTGTGAAAAAAGAGGAAAGGTTTAGTTCATTAAATACTACTTATTTATGTAATAATGATTACAAAAGATCTTTTAGGTTAAATAAAAGTAATGGTAAATGATAGTAATAGAGCGTCAGTGGCTCAGGGGTTTAGCTCTTGACTTGTAAACTGCAGGTTCCGAGTTCGAATCCCGCCATGTACCAATGTGTTTTCCGATTTTCGATATTTATATGTACATATCTACCCGGCGCTCTTACGGTGAAGGAAAACAAAGATATGTGTGAAGTCATGCAAAATACACGCTTGTCATAGAGTGAACTCAAACGGAGCCCATCACGGGTCGAACTACAACTACTTGATAGGCTCGTCCATTTTTTCTGATATTCCGTTCTGTATAAATATAAGTTTTTTATTATCCATTAACAGTTGTACAACGAATCAATATTCTATTAAATATGTATTCAATC
>QDHC01005892.1:116103-128897 GCA_013186455.1 Papilio dardanus tibullus | reverse complement strand
TTACATTGCAAACGCTGAAGTATTTAGTATCAGCATTGTACCGATTTGCACCCGTGCGAAGCTGGGGCAGGTCGCTAGTGTTACTATAATATCATCACATTATCACCCTGCCCTTTTTCCTATGGAAGGTCGGCACAATACCTACTACTCTTACATACATCTCTATCAACTGTCTTGTATTTACTCTATTTTTATAACTATCAACGCTTTCGAACTAATTATATTATGAGTGGAAAAGTACATATCAACAAAATGGGTAGGAAATTAATTTCCTCGTTTGTGGAGTTTAGGTATTGTCCTCTGTGAATACACTCGAATTTTTCATGCAAATTGTTCCCAACAACCTTGTCGTGCCCTATGCTAATATGCTTTGATTAAAATGTGTTCTCGCTTTATGTTTATTAATTAGTATTTTATGTGAAAAAATGTTAGTATGACATCATTATTAATTATTTGATAATTTATCTATATACTTCGGTCTAGCTTTGGTGTGGTAAGACATTATAACAGACAGACATTTTTATTATAGACCACAGAGTAGTAAAACAGTGTACCAAAAACTCACAAGACAGCGTTAGTATAGATCATTGGTTTGTTACATAATTAACTCCAACATGGTTTAGCTCTTGACTTGCAATCTGCAGGTCCCGAGTTCGAATGCCGCCATGTACCAATATGTTTTACGGTTTTTGAATTTCATATGTACATATTTAGCCGACGCTCTTACGTGAAGGAAACATCGTGATGCAACCTGCACATATCGGCGAAGAAATTCAAAGATATGTGTGAGTTGACCAACCAAATGGGTCGGCGTGGTTGACTATGGCCGAGTCACCCTTAGGGGGTAGGCTCAGCGCCCCTTGGTAGGGACGTATAGTAAACTGGTGATGATGATATCCCTTCAGTAAGGTAAGTTATTTAATTTCTTAATTAGAATAGAAGTTCGCTTTCTCTACACTAATCATCTAAAGACAAAAATTTTAACCAAAAGAAATAGTACAAATCACTTTTTCTATGTGCAGGGGGGTTACTCAATGTATCTTTTGATTGACGATAGCGCTGATGGAATTCGCAAATATGTATAAAACTAACAATTACATTCGAAAAGTCATTTGCTTATCACGTGTGAGATATCAAACATCATTCAGTTTCATACATTTTTGATAATCACTATCGAATCACTTTGTAGCGCATTGGAGTGTTCATTGTATCTATATGATTAAACAGAACAATGTTTCATGACTTAATAAAAGAAAAAAGAAAATCTTTCTAGACTATTCTCGACACGACAAAAAACAGTAGAATAGCGCAGACGGTTGTATGCAATTCTCTCCAAGCGCGAGTCCTCGGGGAAATCTGCTCAGTTTGCTATGAGCAGCACGGACATGCATTTTGTTAACTAGCCGTTGGTACCCGATAACCCGACAAATATTATGTCTGTGAGACATTTCGTCGGGTTATTTGGTTCAACTTTAAAACACCTACTTATTTAAGCGCGTCTTACATGTTAAGTCTAAATTTAAACTGCAAATTCCACGTCGATCTCATATATTTTCGATACAACTTAAATTTTAAACAACGCTTAAATTTGAGTGGTGTGGTAAATTATCCATTACTTTTTACAAAATACATTTTTTATAATAATATAATCAAGTTTGTTCTCATTTTAATTTTATAAGGGAAATGATAAATAAATTATAAATTCAACATAAATTTGATAAAAAATCTGCATAACGTTATCTTAACGGAATAACCCAAAATGTTCAAGGATTTGATTGAATTTTGCGAATTTTTCATAGGGGTTACCCAAAGTCATCAAAAATGTATGGAACTGACAACTGAGTTCGATATCTCAGACGTGACAAGCACATGACTTATCGAATGTCATTGTTTCATACATTTTTGTCGATTCTATGAGCGCTATCGCCAATCGAAAGATGCTTTGGGTAACTCCTTGTTCAGCCTATCCGAGTTAAGTGTTAACAAATATACATACATCTCATCTATCGTATTAGACATCAACATTATAAAATTATCTATAGGTAGAAGATTTTAAAGAACTTGTCGTTGGCAGTATTATATCGAATTCAATTTGCTATATGCCCACTTCTGATAGAGACTGATGCACACGTCAATTCGTCGCGTCGTCGTCCCGTCCCCGTCTCGTTCCGGTCGCGTCCCCGTCACCCTCCCCCGGGGGAATTCAATTTATTTGTATCATTTAGTGAGCCGTACCAGATTGGATTAATATATCCATTCCAATTCGAAAATGAGAATCGAATAAAATGTCTACGGATATATCTCTTTCTAATAATTCTTGCGGATTATTTGGAATATTTGATTTATGATTTGTGAATTACATCTTATAACATTATATTAGAGTAAAATAAATGGAACTTAAAAAAATTGCACATTACTTATTGCTTCTTTCTTTAGTTGCGACCATATGAAGTACTCGTAGTAAAGCATTCGTTTTGAGCCATATAGTTTACTAGCTGTTGCTCGCGACTTCATCCGCGTGGAATTAAATAATATAACATATGTTACTCGGGGATAATGTAGCTTTCTAATGGTGAAAGAAATTTTGAATTCGGTCCAGTAGTTTTTGACTTATTTCAATACATACAAAAATAAACATTCAAAATCCTTTAATCCTTTTGGTCTATTTGTATTTAAAATAGCTACAGTAGATTATATCCAGTATTAATAAGAAAACAAATAGATTTTGCAAGATAATCCAATCCCTCAATTGTTAGCATTAATTTAAGACTCCCCCGCAGTTCTATAGTAACTTAAGTAAATTAATACCTGCAGAGACCGTCGACTGTTGCTTAGCAACCGTAATTCAATGAAGCGAAACCTTCGCTTTTACTTTGTCTATATTTATTTTACTAATAGTTTCACCTTTCTATCAATTAAGCCTGTGGCAACTTAGGTTGGTTGCCTTTACTTATTTTTTATGACCAAAACTCATTTCTTCTGATGAAATTCTAAAGAATCAAATTGTGCCTTGATCATGCCTAAAATTCCACCTAGTATATCTTCAAAAACCGGTTACATCTGTGGTTCTTCTGGCGTTGTAGATGTCCATGGGCGTTGGATCTTAGGCGATCCGCTGCTCGTTTGCCCTTTTCTATAAAAACAGCCTACATTCTAGGCAAATATTGTATTTTCTAAACTAATAACCGCTATCTAATTATTTGCCCTAAATAGTTTTAGGGGACATTAGCAATTATTTTGGTATATTGTATTTTATTCTTATTATTTTCTCATAATTTAATTGTACAGATGAAATATATCACAACTCACAAGGGATTTCATCTTTTCAATGAGTCATCTTGTCTCAGACACGTAAGATTAATAAAAAAAGAGACAGTGTGGAGTGGCTTAACACGCGGGGAAGCAATCTAACTTCTCGACAGGACAGATATAGTGGGAAGATTAAGGAACGACTTCGGTTTCACCATTTACCGCCGTAATTAAAACAAAAGACGTAGTGATATTAAGAAGAAAATATTTTTTTGGTCTCAATTTAATCTGTTACTCATTTGGTATACTTGATTTATTAACTAGCTGTCTCTGACTTCGTCTGCCGGAATTAAAAAACGTAGTAGTCTATGTGTTCTTCCAGGGTTTGTTCTATATATGTGCTGCGCATCGGGATCAAAGCAGTGATATGTAAAAAGCCCGAAACTCCAATAGTTTTAATGGTTAAAACTACAGAATACCGATCTTGCGGTTGAAGGTTCAAATTAAGACATACCACTATTGTCACGAACCATAACTTAGCAGAAGCTTCGAGCTTTTTGATTTCGATAAAGTGAATTTTTTTCTAATAATTTGTTAATATCTGAAATAAATATTGCAAGTAGAGAAACATAAGTGGTCTCATTGTTTATTTCACTCGACAGTTTCATTCGTATCACGTCGCTGCGATGTATAGGGTCATTGTGATTGCAAACAAGTGATACATATTTCCACGTATTTTTTTATTCAAATTCACAAGTACCTACATCTCATATCTCTGTAGTGTGACGTCAGCTATCGAAAACTGGAGTACTTTTATGAGTGTCCTTTTTTTATTGACATTATAACACTTTATAAAGTACCTGCATATCAATTATTGTGAAGATGATTTAATATTTCAAATTTTGTTGAAGCCACTTTTGTTCCAAGCTTAAATAAAAAGCAGTGATTTTTTATAATTTAAAAAGTGGAAAACGAGCAAGCGGCCACCTGGATTCGCTGAAAAAGCGAAGCGACCGCTGCCCATAGACATCGGTAATTGCAGATGCGTTGGCTACCCTTAATCTACAGAGGAGGAGACGCACAGCAAGAGGATAATTCCTCTTCCTGTACGACCCCTTCCCCGCCGTATCCACTTCCCCTTCCCGTCCTTTCCTTCTAAGAAAAGGATAGGAAGGGAAAGTGGACTAAAATTCCACCGGCACCACACTCATCAGACGAAACACAAAATTGCTTCCATTTGACGCCTGTCTTCTGTGTAGTCGTGGTATTTCACCGGGCTAGCTGGCCAATTCGTGCGAAGATGTTAATGCGGGCTCTACCACTGTTAAAGACTATTAGACGGATAATGCTTGATATCTGTTCAACATGGTAGAGACTTTTTTTGCGATTTAAAGAAATTAAAATAGGAATTTCGGTGGCTTTACCTTTAATTAAAAACTACTTCTCACATATCGTAACTCAAACGGAAATCCTCGCTGTCCAACTCCGTCGAAATTTCGACAAATCCTTGAACGATAACGTAAATGAGTCGCAATCTAAAAGCGATTTGTATTTAAATCCGTATTAGAGTGGAAATCGGGATTAAAAATCAACACCGGTCGAATAGTGGGTGACGTTGAGTAATTAATCTTGCGGGACTGGTACGTCCCTTGTCCGGGACAGTCCCGGCCTCCTCGTAAATCTTGCACACCCGCGTCCCTTCAGATATCTACGGCGAATACAAATTCCGACTTCGAGCTCGCTTTTGAATAATAGAAACCGAGACAAAGGGAATTATCTAGTGCTGTGCTTTGTTTAAAAATACTTGTAAATATCATATCTGTTGAAAAATAATATCACATGTTTTATGGATGTTTTAGGGATGCTAAGAAAAGAACGCCTGTATTTTACAAACAAATAGAGTTATGAATCGTCAAATCCATTTTTTAACTAACAAAAGTAGATATCTAAAGATACATATATCTTATACCTACATAAATGAATTAAATCTTCAGACAAGACTACCAATTATTTCAATAAAAGCTGTTGTACGCGACTCGATCCTCGTGGAATAAAAAAAATTAGCCAAATAGTACTGGAGGATAATGTAGCTTTCTAAAGGTGAAAGGATTTTTGAAATCGGACCAGTAATCCTCGAGTTATTTTAATACATACAAAAATACAAAGTTTTTCTAATTATGGATTACTTAGTATCTTTTTAAAGAAATAATAAATTCCACTGTAGTCACCAATTTACTAGATGTAAACTTAACACGTTCAATCCTACAAATGAATCACATAATGACATCTAATTTGTGTATTTTCATGGTCCTTTAGGTAGCTTGTTTCACTCTCGACAGAGGATAAAGTAACGCTAGTTGCGTGGAATTCTTACTCACATGTCGGCTCGTTTTATCACAACCTATTAAAGCAACAAATTATTAAATGTTCGTACATATTGCGTGCCTTTTAGATCAAAGAAAGTATGGATTGTATGAAAGAAGATATGCTGAATAAAAGAGTAAATTCAGAAAGTAAGAGTAGTACATACTGGGTCGACCCTCTATAGGGACAAAGGCAAAATGATGATTATGTGTCTTTTTGAGTATAATTTTTAATTGAAAGTATCGTCTGATGTTACGAATATGCTTTGTGTATACTGACATTTTAATGACAATTTCCTAATATTTTCACTATGATCTACACTATTATATATAACCTCCTTCTGTTGGAAGTCGGTTAAAAAACAATAACGATTTTTATGTTTGTCCCTATATATGCTTGAATCTTTAAAACTACGCAACGGATTTTGATGCGGTTTTTTTTAATAGGTAGAGTGATTCATAAGGAAGGTTTATATGTATGTCTAGTGATACGCCCCGGCTTCGCACGGGTGCAATTATTATTATGTTATATGCAACGTTCACAGTTTTTCTGTAGTGTATTTAGTATCAGCACTGCACCCGAGCGTAGCCAGGGCGGGTCGCTAGTAAAAAATAAAACTTAATTGTCTGGACTACAAATATAATAAATACAAACGTATTTAAAAAAGCTCTCTACATTCAAAAGAAAATTTTTATTCTCAGCTAAATAAATGACTTAAAACAATCCTTATTTAAATAAAAACGGATCGTATCAGAGTCGTCATAGTGTGTACAAACAACAAGGAGAAAATACCATCCTCAATTTGTATTACAAGGGAGATAGAACCACGGAGGCGTTCGCTATGCCACGCTCATTTGAACAATAATATGATAACGGAATGTCAACCGTGAAGCCTAAACATGCGTGTGTTCACCACGATTTGGTGTTTAAAATATTAAAATTAAATATGATATCTCCGGCTAATATTACCCACAATACTTTGATTAGAAAGTATGCTATACTCACTGTACTGGATAGATATATAAAAAAAACTCATTGACTTGTTAACCTCCTTCTGTCAGAAGATTGCATGATGTCTTATCACTTTACTTGTCGGGAATCCAAGAACACCACCAGAGCTACGAATTCTATTAATTATGAAATAGTCAAGTAGGCAACTGTATCCATTTATTATTGTGCAATATCCCTCCATTTCGTACACCGGTAAAGATGGCGACAAATACGAACATACTAAAAAGTTTTTAATTATTGTGACAAGTCATTTTATTACAACTATTACAAACAACATATAAAGAAGCAATGTTTTGTTGAGAATCAGGATTATGGGAGACTTTCTTGTGCATTTGAGACACGACTAATTCATCATCAGTTTAATCAATTTATAAGTAATAGAGTTCAAGAAACGTATAATTCTGAAATATTAAGGTTAACATCTGGCCAAATAATATAGTGCTAAAGGATTAAATAATTATCTTGCAATGTGCATTACAGCTGCAGAAGTGATTAATGCAATTCGCTCGAGACATTAAAAATTAATGATAATCATCAGTCCAATTTACAAAGGATTTGGCATTTTTATTATACAAAAGTATGAAATGATTTATTCAATAGTAGCTGTTGTTATGTGGAATTAATAAATATAACCTATATTACTCGGGGATAATATAGCTTTCTAATGGTGAAAGAATTTTTGAAATCGTCCCAGTAGTTCTTGAGTTATTTCAATACATACAAAATACAAAGTTTTCCTCTCTCTATTAGTATAGAGTAATACTATAAAACGTAGACATAGTTTAGTTCGAGTATAGTTAAAGTAAATGCTAAAGTCTACAGTACACCGCAATAAACAAGGAATGAACTAAGAAAATATTTTCCCAAGACAATAATGTAATAACGTTTCCCTACCATACATTCGCTACTCGGAATTTCATTCAGCTAAAAGCAGTTGTATGGACCGAGCGATATTACACGCGAGTGTAAAGTTCAATGAACTCACTCTGTTAAGACAATAAACTTCTTTGTCTTTCTTACTTTGTATTGACGTATAGTACACTGTATAAACGAGAAATCTCTATAATCGAGACAAATATCGCAATACCTTGGACTGTGGCTTAACAGACTGTAAAAGTATACTATCTCTTTCTTGCGACTTTTTTTTTTTATAGGAGAAGGGGCAAACGAGCAGCGGATCAACCAAATTAATTGGTCCGACGCCCACGGACATCTGCAATGCCAGAGGAACCACAAATGTGTTGCCGGCCTTTGAGGGAGGAGTACGCTCTTTTACTTAGCTTTCTAATTGTGAAAGAATTTTTGATACCGGCCAAGTGGTTTTCGAGTTATTTCAATACATACAAAAATACAATTCTTTCCTCTTAATGATAATAGCATAGATAAACACGTTTGAAGAAGGTAGGCAGAATCTTTACTTTTCTTCTACACAGAATGACTTAATGGTCACTTAGGGCTTTCCTTAAAAGATTTAGTATGTGAAATGAACACAATGCGATAGTTTAAGTGCGTTCTATATGACTCTGAGTACGGCTAAGTTACTTAAGACAGCTTCTAGGTTTGTAGCAGGTAAGTAAGTAAGTAAAGTTATGTAACTTAAATATACTAGCATTCCATGTGTATGGTACAATGCAGACCGTTCCCTTGGGTAATTTACGTAAAAGTGTGTTTGTAAGTGTGCAGTTTGGAACGAACCCCATTGACTTAATTCCCATGAGATTCAGAGGATGGGTAAAGTGGTCAATAATGTTAATGTAAGGTTTTATAAAACTCCGTACAGATTAAAAATAAGACTACTTAGACTAGCTTTTGCTCGCGATTTTGTCTACACGCAATAAAAAATGTAGCCTACTCGTATATTACTCAGAGATAATGTAGCTTTCTAACGGTAATTTTGATATTTCACCATATAAAAAAAATCTTTGTATCACACTAGTATAGAATACGATGTTGAAATCATAGATAATTTTAAAGTTTCAGCAGAAAAGTATAATACAAATAAAAACTATTTATCCATAACATTTTGTTTATGAACGTAATCATAGATTACAAGTAAGTTGGTCTAAAAAAGATTGCATATCTAATTACTAAATATCAAACACATTTTTTTTATTAAAAATTGTCGTTTGCAATATAATTCTGGTCCAAATAGCAAATTAAGCACACAATGGGTATCCCATTATAAGATGTAAGCAAACATTTATCCTGGGTCATATACTAATTGCTAATTATCTCCCTCCAACCACCATTGTTGTATGAATGGGGAAGCCAAATAAATTACGTCATTTATTATTATACTGATGACAGAGGGCATCCTTTAATGACATATCTGCTCTGAAAAATGACACATTTGTTATGACGTATTTTTGTTTCATGTTTTTGTTATTCAAAAATGTAAACAAACACAAGCGCTTTTTCAACGCGCGTTAAAAGCATTGTGATAGTAAAATGCATTTCTATGTATCTCCACACAGGGGCGCTTTTAAATCGCAACGCTTTTTATCGCGCAGCGCTGAATAAACGAAACAAAAGTTATTTTACATTTCACAGTGATCATAATGAGCGAGAGCAGTAAAAAAGCGCCAACGCTGAAGTTAAAAAGTCGTCCTAGTGAATGCAAGCTTACAGACTAGATACTATTTTTCCTTCAAGCTAAGCAAGTGCGATTTTAGTTTAAAAGACATAAGCAATACAATCTCCTAAGGATATGTACAAAGGTACGCCAAAACCTAACACGAATCGTTGTGCGTAAGCCATCAAAGCCTTGTTCGCACCAGGACAGTATTTTACTCGCGTATCAAGTAATAAGTATCCGAAAAAAATCACTAATCTACTCTACTAAAATGTCGCTGTTAGAACACGTTTAGTTAATAAATTACTTGGCAACGTGTTCGCTGTTCCTCCGGTGTAGCGAATGTCCATGGTCATCGTTGACCACCTCGGTGTTCCCATCTCTCATTTGCCTCCTTCTCGCATAAAAAAAACTTTCTACTCTACTAAAATACTACGAGTATCTTGGTTACAAGGTCTAAAGACTAAAATCGCTGGTCTTAGTAAGGATAGTTTTCTATATCTATACTAATAGTATAAAGAGAGAAACTTTGTATTTTTGAGTTTTTGTATGTATTGAAATAACTCAAGAACTACTGTGCCGATTTCAAAAAATCTTTCTCCATTAGAAAGCTACATTGTCCCCGAGTAACATAGGTTATACTATTTAATTCCACGCGGGCGAAGTCGCGCACAGCAGTTAGTTTTGTAATATTGGTATGCAATAGTCAAGAACTTATCTATGGTGTAGAGGTAATAAATCTTATAACAGCAGACGAAACCGCAAGTACTTGTATTATTTATGAGAGGGGGTCTATTCTTAACATTCAAGGCAAGAGAACTGCCACAGTCAGCGTCTTCAGCGCACGTATGATTTACTATTTTTGTATTTTATACGTGTTGATGTTGTGAAAGACTGAAACGATATTCTTCTCCCTTTCTTTTTCTTTAAAAAAGATAAGATTTAAGAATATATTTTAGTAACTACAGAGAGGCTTCGCAAAGTAATCTTTCGATTGGCGATATCGCCGATAGAATTGACCAAAATGTATGACAAAGACATTTGATAAGTCATGTGCTTGTCACGTGTGTAATATCGAACGTCATTTTCAGTTCCATACATATTGATGTTCGCTATCGAACTGCTTTGTAGTACTTTGGATAATCCTCCAGATGTTTCTTTTGTTCTTTTTAATTTATTTTTAGATCTATTTTAAACATTTTGCCATTAATGACTAGATATGCGCTGCTAGCAGTTATTTTTTCAGAAAATATGTAAAACTTTCAAGGACATAGGACCTCTACAAGGACTTAGAAAACGGTATAAAAGGGGGACACTAAACGCTATTATAATTTAGTTTCACTTATACCCACTGGGTCAGATAGTTTGTCGATCTATACAGCTCAAAAGACAAAGAGAATTCATGCGTTCAAAACCAGTCAATTTAAATGACTAAACGATTGTTCTCTTGTCAATCAATCTAGTTTCGAAACACGTTGGCAGTTAACCCCGCCCCTTAGGGAGAATCGTTTATCTTGATTTCATTTGTGCATTTCGTATAGTCGTTTTGCTTTTTCCTCTGTAATCCGAAGCTGGTATGCCATAAAGTTAATAATAATTATTATTAAACGTTTAAAATAATTTGTTCTTTAAATAAAGCATAGACATTTTTAAAATGAATAATAGTTTTTAGACCATATTTGCCCCAGAGCCGCGTTGTTTAATGGTCTGTCCTCGGCAGTACTTCCACACCGCTACGACTTAGGGTCCTTCAAGAAGCGAGTCTATCTATTCCTTAAAGCAACGCATTTGCGGTTTCTCGAGTGTCACAAATGTCCATGAGTCATATCACCTCGGTGATCCAGCCGCTCGTTTGCCCATTCTCTTATAAAAAAATATATTCTATCAAAGCATACTTAGAAGTTAATTAATAGAAAAAGTATCAATAGGGCAGCGCTATATTAAAAAAAAACTTTTAATATGTTCCAGAACAAAGAATATACGCGAGAGAAAATCTTGACGTTGCACTTAAAACGAGAATCTAATCTCTACGTAAGGGCACTGGGAATGTCTTTTATCGACTAGACTTTTGTTGTACGACAATTCATTTAAATTCTTCCTTACCTATTATGCCACGGCTTTATTGGACTGAGTTCGCTATAGAAACATATATTTTGCTTCGGCTTAAGTCCATTTTTATCGCGAATTCGATCTAATAAAACCGTGGCATTACAGTGGTTAAGTTTCTCTCACAGGGCGCGCCATTTTAACATTCGAAAGAAAACTTCATGTCCTTAAGTTCTAAACTTCTTTGTAACAAAGATTTTAGTTTACCATTAGTTTTATTCTACTTGAAAATTGATGATATTTGGTAAATATTTTAAAGTTGATAAAAAAAATTAGACAAACACCAAAGGAACAAAAGAAATATTGGCGATTTTCAAATAAAATTACATTTACTATATTTTTTTTGTATAAAAAGTCTTATTCTTGAGTAATGTAAAAGCCTCTTTTTAAGTTTAAGGGTATGTTCGGTTTTTACTAAAAACTGGGACAAGTTTTAAGCACAACAATGGATCTGAATCGCTTAAGTTTTCTGTGCTTTCACGAAATCGAGATGTATGTGATTTTGGATTGACTTGCTTTTATACTCAGTAGTTTGTATGATCATACAAAATATAAAGCAATACGTATGTCATCTGATTTATAATTTTTATTCATATTAATACAGTTATTTAGTATAGTTATACAGTCATTTCGAAGTAAACTTTACTCTATATTATTTTTTTTTATATTACAAAGTGGCAAACGAGCAAGCGATCACCTGGGTTCGCCGAAATGCGAAGCGACTGCTGCCCATAGACATCTGCAATTGCAGATGCGTTGCCTACCCTTAATCTACACAGCACGAGGTTAATACCTCTTCATTTGCGTCCCCTCCCCCGCCAATCCACTTCCCCTTCCCATAATTTCCTTATAAGGAAATGATAGGAAGGGAAAGTGGACTAAAATTAGGCCAGCACCACACTCATCGGACGAAACACGGAATTGCTTCCATTTGACGCCTGTCTTCTGTGTGGTGGTGGTATTTCACCGGGCGAGCCGGACAATTCATGCGAAGATGTTAAAGCGGGCTCTACCATTGTCAAAACTACTGACTACTACTACTAACTACCACTGTTCCGTATGGCTTTTATCGAACTTATTTTTGTTGAAAACTTTTATTTATTTCTTGAATACATACTTCTTTACAAGTTTAAAATATATTATATGAATATATATGAAATATATTTATATTATATGAAATATATTTAATGATTTTTTAAAACATACATAAGGCACGCACATAAAAGGGGCTATAAGCCAAAAGAAATCCCGAGTATAGAAGGGATTAATGTCAAACAGCAAATATTTCTAAGTGGTTTTATTGTAAATATTTGATAACCAAAATATAAACATATGCAAACATAAAGTTTTATGTGTTTTTGTTCGCAGCATTGCTTGCATTGCAACAGCTTGACTATTGCCTAGTCATCATCCCTAAAGCCTTGTTCGCATCAGGATAGTATTTTTGTGGAGTGGCAAGTAATTTAGTAACTAAACGTGTCCGAACAGCGAC
>QDHC01005892.1:99805-111860 GCA_013186455.1 Papilio dardanus tibullus | reverse complement strand
TAAGAAAAATATTTTATACAGTGCTTTCCTTTTTTTAAGAATTAAGTAATATAATCACTATAACAAAAGACTAAGCCTTAATGACGTCACACTGTCGTGTTGATTTTATAGTAAAAGATTAGACAAAAAAGTTTGCATATGTCTTTCTAACATTTCTCAAAATTATCTTAAAACATTAGTTAGGAGATAGAAATTGAGTGTGGACGGATACAAAGGTAGATAAAGTTTAACGAAAGTATGGACGGATTGTATGAAAGAAGATATGCTGAAGAAAGTGGTAAATTCAGAAATGACAGCTGATAGGGAAGTATGGAGGAGTAGTACATACTTTGCTGACTCTCCAGGACAAGGACAGGATGATGATGAGTTAGGAGTTAGATTAAGAAATAGACTATTCATCACATTACCAGCTCACTATCTACGACGTAGGCTAAGAAATAGACTACGTAAGTAGATAAATAATTCTAGTAAAATAATCCAGAAGTTATATATAACTTAAAACTTTCGTTATTTTTACTAACATATTGTTCGTAAGAAACGGGATTCTTACCACGATTTAGCAACTGTGCCGAAATATCGGGAGCTCAGCTAAATCGTGGTAAGAATCCCGTTTCTTACGAACAATACATTTAGAGTTAATTTCAAATAATTGTAGGAAGTGTAAAATGAATTGAAGAAATAGTGCAGAGCCGTGCGGAATCAGGTCAATCTCGGCTTTGAAGTGCAAACTAAAAGCATTGCACTGTTCACTCGCGCTTGCCTTAAACCATGCCATTATTAACTTTATTTTATTTTACCACAATCGTTACAGTAAATAGAAACGTCACCATCTCACTATACGTCCCCACCGAGGGACGCGGAGCCTATCCTAAGGTGACTAGGCCATAGTCAACCACGTTGGCCCAGTGCGGGTCGACTTCACACATATCTTTGAATTTCTTCGCCGATATGTGCAGGTTGCATCACGATGTGATAAATAGAAATATAACGTGATAATTATAAAAAATAATAAGGCTTGTCTATTACTTTTCTATTAAAAATCATGCAATTTTATAATTTGTCTTAATTAGTCTTAAAATCAAAGACTAAAATATCTAGGAAAGATTTAAATGTTATTTGTAGCTAAATATAGACGACAATTCTTTTAATTTGAAACTTAGTTGCACAATTTATTTATTTTTATTTACATTTAACATACACAAGTTTGAGAAGAATTCAGATGCAATAAAACTAATTTAATTATTACAAAAATTAATAAAATAAAAACATCAAAGATACAGCAACGAGAAATACGAGAAGATAGGAAATTCAACTCAATAAATCGTTAGAGAATTTATTCTTTTCTTCACTCCATTTAAAAGCATTTAGAAACGTTTTCCAAGAAGCTCTTCGGAAGAATTGCGATTGCAATTATCATTTTATATTCAAGACTTTTATCACAGTTTGTATAGTCAAACAGAGCATTTGCGACTCGCAACTAAGTAAAAAATATACAAATTAAAACCCTATCTTTAGTGATTTAAAGTTTATAATCATTGCCATAAAAATGGTGTAATTATCCATAATCTTTATAAATTCATTACATTGAAATGCGCAAGTCCTTAGCAACGTTTACTTTTATAAAATAGAAAATTACGCAAAATTTAAATATTGAACTAATTATTTGTTGCAATACTTATCTTGCTAAAATTGAACATAAACGAATACAATTAATTAATATTCCAAGGGTAAAATTAATTGGCAACCTACGGCGTTTCTGCAGTCCCCTATCGCATGTCTGTTTCGGACAGTAGGGTTACCTTCCTTCTGTTGTTTGAAGGGAAATGTAAAGTAATTAATTGTAATTTAAACTTTGAATTTGTATCCTAAATAAATAGTAACAAATGTTGAAAACGTTTTGTATGTTAATACTATTTTTGTTATTCTCACATCATCCGGTATGGTCTAGTGGCTAGGATACCTGGCTCTCACCCAGGAGGCTCGGGTTCGATTCCCGGTACCTGAATACTTTTTGTGCTTCAAATAAGTTCTCTATTCAAACTTTTCTTTCGTCTCTGTTGTTTAGAAGGGAAAGAGAGGGAAAACATTGATATTTCATTCTTCATGTCCTCTAACTTCATTTATTGTTGGACAGTAAAACAAAAGTAGCATCTGTTCAGTACAACTTCCTTCCTATAAATCTGTACAAGTTACGTCACTCGAGGGAACACCCGTTGCTAAAGTTATCCGCAAAGCGGTGAACTATTGTTATAATTTGTCTGGGACAAAGATAAAGAATATAAAGACAGGACATCGTGTCCTATCTCTGTATTGTCCTATCTCAGTTGCCAAGTTAGTACTGAGCAAGCAATTTGACTATTGAAAAACAGATTCTATGGATGATTATGCGAAAATACCTGAAGAAAATATATTATTTATGACCCTTCTATTACTAAATGTTTTAATCTCTTTGTTTTGAGATAACAATGAAATTACAATCTTGTTTTCTGTCGGGAACGTTTAAGTTAATCTTCAAAAAGTTTGAGTTATTAAAATACTCGACACGAATTGAAATTATCAGATGCAATTATCCACTGTAGCCCGCCTTCGCATGGGCGCTTTTTAAAAGCTCGTCAAAGGCTTTTTTTAACGCTCTTGCTCATACAAACGCTTTAGCAATAATTCGTACACACAACACTGTGCATTTTAAAAGGATAGTAAGAATTTAATATTTCACTTCATTTGTATGTAAAATAATAATAAGTCATACGTTCTAAGACGATAAAACATTCCAAATCAATGGTTATTTTTGAATAAGAAAATATCTCGGCATTTGGTTTGGCCTTTCTTATCTCTAAGCCTAACTGACAGCTAACTCAAGTGAACAAATAATTTGCCTTGAAAGGGAAAGTGGGTGTAGATTTTTGTATAAATATTATTTGGTCAAATAGAGTTTTATGATGGAGTAACGCGCATTATATTATGTTTAAATGTAATTTTGTGTAACTGTTTGTCTATTTTTAAGAGTTGATTTGACAGTTTACACTTTTTCCTTGACAACATTTTGTTCAGTAACCGCAGAGACGGGCGGCGACCGGGACGCGCTGTGAGTGACGTCACCGGCCACTGCACATGATTAATGCTCATATTGCGGAGACGTGTTGTATCATTTATCACCGCTAATATTTTAGGATAAGATATTACGTATATGAAAGCAATAATAGTTTTACTATCGAATTGATTTTTAGTTTTATGTTTACATTTTACAGGAAATTAAATCTCGCAGCAATTTTTCTCATCTGTGTTGTAGTCTTTAATTTTATCAATTAAATTCAACCTAAAGGTAGTAATATTAGTCAAAAAACAATTCTGTTTTAAGATAGCGATCGAATTTACATATTTCTTCATTTCACACAAAGTAATTATTTTCAGAATAGTATCGACTCTCTATTTGGGCAATGGCATATTATTCCTGGATGGACTTTAATATATTTAAAAAAACGTACCAGAGTAACTTTTAATATCGTTTCCACGTATGTTTTTTTTTTTTTTCATTTTTCACTTATTGAGAGCATACAATATTAAATTTTTCTAGTCGCCCTATTTTTCATTTATTTTCTACACTTCGCACAGCCTTCTAAAATGTGCAGCAACAGCTTACGTTTAAAGCCACAATACATTGTTGTCTTTTTAATTGATGGCAATTTATTGTATTGTATACTAGCTGTTGTGCGCGACTTCGTCCGCGTGGAATTTAATAAAATAGCCTATGTTACTGGAGGATAACGTAGCTTTTTATTGGTGACAGATTTTTTGAAATCGGCCTAGTAGTTCTTGAGTTATTTCAATACAAACAAAAATTCAATAATACAACGTTTCTCTATTTATAATATTTATTGTATATAAGTATGTATACAGTTGTTGTAAGTATGTATGTATTGTATAGTTGTATATTCGTTTATAATATTCAATGTTCTGGGGTAGTGCACGATACATCAGCTAACAGATTTAACAATAATGAGCTTTGCGATTAACATCACATGAAACCGCACTGAAACGGTTCATTTATTCAGTAATGGAATTCATATGATATTTTGAGAATATAAATTGTAAAACACAGGCCTAAAGGCCTAATATAATTTTTGTAAAATTTTATCCGGTTTTCAAAATGTTTGAGGAAGTAAATATTCCATAGAAAAACTATATCAGAGATACTTGACAAAGTTTATCGTTTATAATTAATCTACTTAACATAAATGTATAATATTTTGGTGTTTTTTAAGAAAAAATAAAGAACTGAGACAAAAGCGTAGCACGTAGACCTGCTACAGATTTGCTACGAAATAATTTAAGGCTTTACCTTTATGAACAAACTTAATATTGTTGTTTTCAATTGTCAAATACCATGTAAGGATAAGGATAATGATAAGGATCCCACGCGGGTGAAGTCGCGCACAACAGCTAGTAATTAAATAAAATAAAATATGCAAAGAAAGAAAATATTTATCCTATATCATTTGATAGTATTTCCGTGCATTGACATCGCGTTCACGAAATTGACAGGCAATATTCAAGAGGGAAATTGCTTTTTCAGTGGCGCCGATCATCCGATAGGGTGATATTTAATAAATAATTCTTACACAGCTCTGAAAGACTTCACAAAATGTTATTCACACCTGGCCTTCTACCTTGTCTATCTAGTAATATTAAAACCTTTTAAGAGATTTAAAAAAAATCTTAAAGATTGTACTGAAAATTCTGAAAACTTTGTAAGTTTCTATTGTCATCCTTATAGTATAAAACAATAACGTTTTTTTATGTTTCTCCCTATATATGCTTGAATCTTTAAAACTACGCAACGGATTTTGATACTGATGATGATTTTTTAATAGATAGAGTGATTCATAAGGAAGGTTTTGTAACACTGATAATTTAGAGGTTTTTAATATGATGACGTAAATTAACACATTTTTAGCGCTTACATTGCAAACGCTATTTAGTATCAGCATTATACCGGTTTGCACCCGAGCGAAGCCGGGGCGGGTCGCTAGTTGTAGGATATTTTACAACCAAAAAGGTAAACGTTTCTAGGAGCTAGTAATTTTTGATAAAATTTAACTTAAAAGCGAAAAAACAACAGTGATAATTTGCAATAAAAAATATTAGATCAATATTTTTACTATTATTATGTACGTCGTCACAAAAAACCCTTGGTTATTATAATTCTATAAAGGTTTTGATAATAATAAAACACTTGCACGAATATACATTAAAATTCATTACATTTCAACGTATTTTATTCAAATTGAACATATAATTTGTTCAACATATCTTTTTGTCATAACAATAACTCTTTTGTTATTTTAATAGTAATTGAATGACGGAATTTAACGTTGAAAATAAAGCTGGAGCGTGTAATTGAAAACAACTATTTATATCCACAACCTGTCGATAATTAACTTAATTAAAATGAATCCAAAAGTACTCATATAGTATTTTAATGTCACGTTTCGGTACTGGCTGATTACGTCATTAAGAATATTTGCTTTAATCTCATAAAGTAAATGATTTATTGGTACTTTATTGCATACTACGAGTATTAATTAAAAATTAAATAATTTAATTAGCTAACTAAGCTGAAGACATTTCTACCGATGTTTTGAGAATGTAAGTCATGTTTCAGACATTTCAAGTCATATTAGTTCCTATAGTAGTAGTAGTAGTTCGATCCATGATGGGCTTCATTATCCCCAACCGTACGACTATCGCGCATTTTGCGTGACTTCACACATATCTTTGAATTTCTTCGCCGATTTGTGCAGGTTGCTTCACGATGTTTTCCTTCACCGTAAGAGCGTCGGGTATGAAATTCGAAAATGGAAAAACGACCGACGCTCTATATCAGTTGTTATAGTAATTTCTGTTTAGTAAGCATCTCCATATCCATGAATCAGTAGTCAAATTGGCTAGGATTCGTACTGTCTACATTCTGATGGTTGGTTCGAATTCTGCCATTTGACTACTGTAGCATACCATGTCCTAGCGCAAGCATAAAACTTACTTGGAATGATATCTTTAAGATATTGAAAATTGTACCTTATTTGTAACTGTATCAATGTTTTTTTTATAATTATAGTGATCACAACAACTCCGAATGATAATTAGCGGTATTTATCAAATATATTCCTCGGTGTAACTAGAATTCTGACCAATATATAGACAAGTTTTGTATAAAATGTATTAAGGGGTTGTTCTCTACACGGAACGGATAAAGTGGTAATGGACGATAAATATTGACACCAGGAAGACGTGACCATGCATTCTATTATAGGATCAACGATGTTCTTAACCCATCCTTCATTTTTCATTGCGTTATACTATATTGTATACTAGCTGTTGTGCGCGACTTCGTCCGTGTGGAATTAAATTATATAGCGTATGTTACTCGGGGGTAATGTAGCTTTCTAATGGTGAAAGAATTTTTGAAATCGGCACAGTAGTTCTTGAGTTGTTTCAATACATACAAAAAATCTAAAATACTAATATACAAAGTTTCTCTCTTTATAATATTAGTATAGATGGTATTTTATTATCTATACTAATATTATAAAAAGGAAAGATTTGTACTTTTACATTTTTGTATGTATCGAAATAACTTAGGAACTACTGAGCCGATTTCAACAATTCTTTCACCGCTAGAAAGCTACATTATCCCCTAGTAACATATTCCACGCGGACAAAGTCGTAAACAACAGCTAGTTTGTTAATGTACCTTGTCTTTTTATAGATGGTGGCAAAAAGTCATCCATCATAAATAAAGTTTACTAATGGATTATGAATAAAAATCTTTTTTGGTCTTCAGTGATTATGCGATAAAGATGAAAATATTATTCTGTTGATTCTAATCGTGAGAATTGAAGATAAAAAGCGTAACTAGAGTTTTTTACGGATCTTAAAATAAATTAAAACAAACTACAGTCGAACCTCGATAAGCGGCAGTCCAAGAGACCGCGATATTTGTCTCGCTTTTGTTTCACTCTAATCTGAGTCTGTGGCATATGGAGGTAGCTCGACAGGACCATAGAATGAGTCTCCCTTAATCCAGGTTTGACTGTAAACATAAGTATAAGAAAATGGAGTTTTTTTGTGAAGGAATCAAGTACAATCAATCAAAATGATCCAACTTAATTTGACACGTCTCTGAATTTCCATGTTCCATTAATCATCGCATTCGGACACTTTTTATAAAGACCACTCGGTAAGTACATCTTGTCTATTTAGTTAACAGTTTTATGAAGACGGGCGTCATTTAGCGATATTTTGAGTTTTTTGGGTAAACTTTGTATAGGTATATTAAAAAGAACTTAAAAAGCTCTTCCAATCATTACTTATATGTAAAGCAAAAAATTCGTATCCTTTTTAAGGAAATTGAGAAAACGGATAAACACGAAAAACATAGTTAATTTAATGCGCTGAAGAAGTCCATTAAGCTACCTATACTAATATTATAAAGAAGAAAGATTTCTACTTTTGTATGTATTGAAATAACTCAACTACTGGGCCGAATTCGAAAATTCTAGCACCGTTAGGAAACTACGTTAGCCTCGAATAACAATTGACTATTTTTTTTTATTTCCGCACTGACTAAGTCACGAGCAACAGTTAGATTACAGTAAAAAATGTGGTTAATTATGTACTAATCAACAAGTCAACCAAATAGCGACTACTGCATAAAATCTATACTAGTATTATAAAGAGAGACACTTTGAATTTAGATATTTTGTATTTTTGCTTGTATTGAAATAGCTCAAGAACTACTGGGCCGATTTAAAAATTTCTTTCACCATTAGAAAGCTACATTATCCCCGAGTAACATAGGATATATTATTTAATTCCACGCGGACGAAGTCGCGCACAAGAGCTAGTCTTGTAATAAAGTTCTAGCATTACATCATTTATTTAAATTCAAAGCGTTGTTACAACAGCATGCAGGAGTAATTTATCTTTAAGCTGTTCTTAGAACTTTGAACGTGGCAGTGTTCATGCAAGTTTATAACTTCACAATGTAGTGTTGGTACGTGACCCTAGCGACATCTGTCGGAGATTTAAACATGTGAGTTCAACAGTAAATGGTTATACTGAAAGCTAGATTTAACCTGGAGAAAATCATATGCTCAATAATATTATAGATACGAAAGTAGCTATGTCTGTCGCATTTTTACGTCAAAACTACTGAACCAATTTAAATATACGGGTAGTTTTGAACCTGGAAAAGTTATATGAAGTCGCGGACAACAGCTAGTACTTAATATTTTTTTTTGTACCAATGTGTTTTTCGATTTTCGATTTTCATATGTATGTTTTCATATGTATCAACGCTCTTAGGTGAAGGAAAACATCGTGATGCAACCTGCACATATCGGCGAAGAAATTCAAAGATATGTGTATTCACGCAAAATAGGCGCTAGTCGTGAAGTTGCGCAAAATGGAGCCCATCGTGGGTTAAAACCTTTAACCTTTTTAACCTTTTATCTTTTTTTTATATATTTATTAGAACCATCAACAGATTAAATTATAATACATTTACACAGAACAGCTAACGATATTATCACAATATATAATTTAACCTAATTAGAGACAGTTACATCAAGAAATATTTTAAACAACGGCAACATACCAAAACAACTAATACACTAGAAATAAAAATAAAGAACAAATAATAATAAGGCAAAGATAAGAAAGAAATTAACTTAAATCAGAACCTCTGAGATTTTTTTTAAATGTTGAAACTCTGAAAATATATCGATTTCTGGTTAGGCGCATCATTTATGTTTTCTCGATAGAAAACAAGAGTAAACAATAAGATGTCTAAACGTACAAATGTTTTACTTGGTAATTTTAAATGTCCATTACATTAATAAAGTAATTCAAACCATTTCCTTAATTAAACTGTCAGTGTCTAAGTGACATTGAAATATGTACCTAAAAGTGTATTTTAATGAAAAAGTCAAGCAAACCCCGTACTATGTCATTTGCGTAGACATTTTAATTTCCGGGAATAATCCGGACTGATTTTAGATTCATGCAGTTATGGTGAAGGAATCTTAACAAGAGAAAACCAAAATGTAACGCTGCGTCTCTAAGTTTTAAACTTGAGTAATCTATACTAATATTATAAAGAGAGAAACTTTGTATTTTTGAATTTTTGTTTGTATTGAAATAACTCAAGAACTACAAGACCGATTTCAAAAATTCTTTCACCATTAAAAAGCTATATTATCCTAGTAACATAGGCTATATTATTTAATTCCACGCGGACGAAGTCGTGCACCACAGCTAGTATTCGTATAAAAAATTAAATTAATATTTAAAAATTATCTTGATCTTGATGATTTATGTTATGTGTCTATTCCATTGAAAACTATCTTGAAATAGCTAAACTTTGAAAATGTAATTTTTTTTATATCACAAAGTGACAAACGAGCAAGCGGTCACCTGGATTCGCTGAAATAACGAGGCGACCGCTGCCCTTAGGCATCTGCAATCTCAGATGCGTTGCCTATCCTTAGTCTACAGAGGAGAAGATGGACAGCAAGAGGGTAATTTCTCTTCCTATACGTCCCCTTCCCATCATTTTCTTATAAGGATAGAAAGGGAAAGTGGACTAAAACTAAACCTCCGGCACCATACTCGTCAGACGTAACACAGAATTGCTTCCATTTAACGCCTGTCTTCTGTGTGGTCGTGGTATGTCACCGGGTGAGTCGGCCAATTCGTGCGAAGATGTTGAAGCGGGCTCTACCACTGCAAAAAATAATTAGTCAGTAAACATGATTTGATTTCATTTTATCTTAGCTAAAACATTTTCCGAAATTGAGTGTCCACCTCAAGAATACTTGCCATTACATCCAACGTAACTTCAAATACTTTGTGCATGTTTTTTATGTTTAAAACTTTATTAAACTTTTAGTGGAACGTGCCTTATCGTATAGATTGCAAAGCTATTTTAAAAAGGTCGATAAATTTAAGTTAATCGCTTTGCTAAACATAAAATAGCAATTTAAACGCGCTACGTGAAAACCATTCAGCATTCTACTTCACAGTTTTAGAGCTTCGCACTAAATTTTATAACACTAGCGACAAATAAGTCTTAAAAAGCGAACGAACCGAAACCAGAAAGCTATACTAATATTATAAAGAAGAAAAGTTTTGTATTTTCATATTTTTCGATGTTTTAAAATAACTCAATAACTACTGGGTCATTTTCAAAAACTCTTTCATTATTATTAAGCTGCATTATCCCCGAGTAATGAAGGTTATATTATTTTTAATAGCAAGCGGACGAAGTCGCGAACAACAAGTAGTAAATAATAAAACTAAATTGTATAATTACTATACCTTATAACATTATTTTTTCCGTATAATCGAAGAAATAAATACGAAACAAAACTCCAGCTTGTTGAGCAAAGTTGAGAAAAAGTTACCAAATACTTCTTTCTAATATTTATTTATTTATTTATTTATTTATTTTTTACATATATATTTATACTTTATAATATACAGTCTGGAAGCACACGGCTACTTACTATGGTTTTTTTTCGTGCGGACAGAATCACAGGCGACAACTAGTAGTTTAAATATCATAAAATGCGATTTCGACTATTAGAATAATCGTTTATGCTGAACAGTTTAACTTTCAACATTATACGAAGAAAGTAATATTTATTCCTCGCATTTGAAAGCGTTTAGAAAAGACTTCTTTCAAATTGAATTCTAAACTTGTATTGCGTCAATTGCTTAGTAATGTATTAAAAACTTCAAAACTTTTAGATAAAATGTTATGAAATAAGGGTTTTTCAATGGAAAAACCTTATGTACACTAAATTTTAACTTTAACTTTACACTAAATGCAGTGTATCAGGTCACTATGTTGTAAGAATGATATTTTTTAACACACGTAACTACATTATTAACAAAAAAAATATATTGTAGAGTCAATGTAGAGAAAATAATTAAAACGTATCTTCCTAAAACAAAGCAACTTTACAATGCTTTTACGCTTAAAAAGTAAAATAAAGTGATAAACAAACACAAAGTACAAGAAAATAATTGTACATACAACTAACATTCTTAAAACAATTACATTGCATTGTTTCTATCAACATAAAGGTTTATTAAATGCTTCATAACAGTCACAAAGACTTTATAATAAAGCAACATTTGCTTTTGTATATTTTACTGCAAAAATAACAAATAAAAAATCTAGAATTTGCACCACTTCACTTGTAATATTTGTCCTTTCCCTCCTGCGTAGATTAAGTGTAGGCAACGCATCTGCAATTGCAGATGTCTATGGGCAGCGGTCGCTTCGCTATTTTAGCGAATCCAGGTGGCCGCTTGCTCGTTTGCCACTTTATAATATTTAAAAAATGTTAAATTAGTGTTGGAAAATGTTCCATGTTTCCTAGATTTACGTTAAAAACATACTTCTGAAACTAGAACAGGATATGTAGCCAGAAAAAAGTTTTTAAGACGCATTTCGGGTAAATCCGTACAGTAGAATGCTTTTAGTTTAGGCACTCGAAGCTGCGATTGCCCTCGTTCTATAGAAGTAAAACATTTACCACATAATACTACGTACTGCTACATTTTATTTTATATAAGACTAGCTGTTGTGCGCGACTTCGTCCGCGTTGAATTAAATAATAAAGCCTATGTTACTCGGGGATTTTATAGCTTTCTAATGCTGAAAGAATTTTTGAAATCGGTTCGGTAGTTCTTGAGTTATTTCAATACAAACAAAAATACAAAAATTAAAAAATACAAAGTTTCTCTCTTTTTAATATTAGTTTAAATATTAGTATAGATATAGATTTATATCACCTTTTTTATGACACTTTTTCTAACTAGAAGTCAATTAAAAAACCTTCTAATTATCATAGATGTATTTTTTAATATTAGTTAAGTTATAACAAATGTTTTACATTTATCTGTTTTACATTATTTATCATTTTACTTTCTGTACATTTATCTATTTGATTTAAATCATTGATATTTTTCTTAGATCGACATATAA
>QDHC01005892.1:49135-59156 GCA_013186455.1 Papilio dardanus tibullus | reverse complement strand
TATCTTTGAATTTCTTCGCCGATATGTGCAGGTTGCATCACGATGTTTTCCTTCACCGTAAGAGCGTCGGGTTTATTTTCAAATATCATTAAGAAATCTTTTCAATTACTCAAAATAAAAGGCAGATGATATATCCCAGTACCTTCCTACCATCTACTTAGATCAAACAGCAGCAATGTGTAAATGACAGGATTGTTTTGGATATACGGTAGTCAGCGGGTTTAGATGAGCAACTGTTTTGTATGGGGACCGCGGCGTGACACTCGATTGACATATCCGATCGAACGAGCACGGGATCTCGCTTGAGTGGTCACAACAAGGATCTTATAGAGCAGAGGCCATCTAATTTTACTAGGTTTTGGTACAAACTTATCTGTTCAAACTTGGCTTGTACCGCAAAACTGAACTAACATCGCACACCAAAAAGTAAATCAGAGCAGTTACCATATGGAACATTATTCATCATCTAAGGCCATATCCCTTTTATCTGTCGTAATTTTCACCCTCATCCAATGGCCTATCACAATCTAGACAACCAATAAACCTATAGAGTCAATTGTTATTATCTAAAACTTAAGTACTTTTATTAAATGTTAACACAGCTCTATACAGTTGTAAAGCGCATAGAAATCGAATCACATACTCCTTGATTTTGTGAAGCTAGCACTCGGAATACAAATGAGTCGGTGTCCTGCATCGATCGGCCTCTAAAACTTTATAGTACCGACCCTTACCTCGGAGTAATCGCAAATGTACTTTGACAAGACCCTTTTTTTTATAACACTTTATTCTAGGATGTTAACTGCCTGATACTTTCAATCTTTTGCTGACTAATTTCTTAACACTTAAGTTGTATAATCTACATCTACACTATTATATAAAACAATAACGCTTTTTATGTTTGTCCCTATATATGCTTGAATCTTTAAAACTACGCAACGGATTTTGATGCGGTTTTTTTTTAATAGAGTGATTCATAAGGAAGGTTTATATGTATAACTAGCGACCCGCCCGGCTTCTCACGGGTGCAATTATTATTATTATGTTTTATACAATGTTCACAGTTTCTCTGTAGTGTATTTAGTATCAGCATTGCACCCGTACGTTCCGGGGTGGGTCGCTAGTTTTCTACAAAACAATAATAACATTCTATTGAAATTATGAAGCAAGAAAGCTTTTTAATATGGCTTAAGTCTTATTACATTGTATTTTAAATTAGTTAGATGAACTAAAACCAACGAAGTATATTAAGATCTAAGTCTGCCATTGGATGCACTAGTAATATCTAATTATACATATGAACGACTTCTCCAAGAAACGAGGGAAGCTGTGGAGGTAAGTATCTTAAAGAATCCCAACAAGGTTTTTTCTCATCTTCATTTCTACTGCCGCCCACTTCGTGTGATTTGTTTTTAACATCGTCGTTTATAATGTTTCTAGAACAATAGGGACTGCATTCATTATAATCACTATTGTGGTACACACAAGACATACCCGACGTCGGTTTGATCACAACATGCGGTTTTGTTTTATTCGGTTTCACCAAACTTCTTTTCCCGCGTATCGTAAGTGCGATATCTTTGCTAGATGTGTCACTAGTGCCGACTGTATCTGATTGAATAAGTCTAGAAACTTCATGAAACAACATAGTCATATTTGAGTCAAACTCTAATAAATCACATGAATCGTTCTCATGTCTTACTATTTTTTTAGTCTCTACAAATTTATTTTCTATCTGTCTATTCTGTAACATATTATTTAGTTGTGAACTGTTCACCGCGGCAACGTCTCTGAATTGACTTTTCTTCAGTTTAGATACGTAGACATTGCTGGAACGTGTGAACTTTAATAATACAGGAGCCCTAGATGAACGTCTTCTCACAAATAATATGATGCTGTCAGAGACTGTAGCTTTCATCGGTAGAGAGTTTGAACAATCGAGGAATCTTTTTATGTGACTAATAAAATTTGTTTTCAAGTTATCATTTAAAGGGGTTTTTCCCAGTGATTTTCCAACTTGATTCTGTTTTGGTACCTTTACGGCTTTTTTCGTTGAAAAAAAACGATTTTCATATAGTTTATCTGTTTGGTGCACTGTAACCTGGTAAAACTTTGTTTTTGGTAAATTAAGAATTAATTCTTTGCAACATTTTGATAGTTTAATTGCTTCTTCAGATTCAGAAATAATTCTTTTAGCTAAGCTGCGGTCACGAATAACATTCGAAAGAATTTTTATGTTCCCCGATTTCGTTTTCTTTAAAATACCGATTTCTGTTTCAGGAACAGTTTTGCAGCATCCGAATTTCACCACGTGACTGCCGGACTCGCTCTTCCTCAATGTGAGAACAGCCGCGCTGTCATCTGTGATTATATCTTTAACCGTTGCCTTTAAACATTTTTCAAACTCCTTGTCAATAGCGAGAATATAATTTCGTGAAGGTGTTGATTTTAAAACTCCGGGAAATTCATAAACACTGTCGTCATTTTGTAAAACTTTTAACTTTGTGTATGTTTCAGGCAATAAAGCGAGTAATCTGTTGTGAACTTGGTCCGGAGGCTCCGTAGCAATAATCAAAAAGATCCCAGAAGGAGTTGACCTCAAAACGGCATTTGGTTGGATTTCACACATGTTTTGAAGTAAATTTAAACTAATTTGTGGTATATTATCAACACTTTTTTGAATTAATTCTGAAACATTTTTGTTTCCTTTGAAAAATAAACATCCTGGTAAAACTTTTTTGAGTTTCATCGTTCGATCGATACTCGTATTGTCAAATTCAGATTGGAATTCTATCAAAATTTGTCCGGAGTCCGTTACTATTATCTTGGTCGATGAAAGTGGATTCATTTTAATTTTATTCTCTATAACTTTCACAAAATCTTTGTCAAATTCAAGTATAGATGCCCCGGATGGTGTTTTTGATATTTTTATGAAACGATCGTTTAAACATATTGTTAACGTAGGGCTTGTAGTCTGAGCGGCTCGTTCGCTTTTATTTAATATTTTTTTTACAAAAACATCTGTAATGAAATTGTTGGATAATTATGATCATGTACTGTTTCCATTAACTTTAAATATATTTTATTATGAGAGTACAAAACAAACTGTCTCGATCGGAATAATCAGTTTTAAATTTAATTTACGTTGTACCAAAATACGAGTATATTCGATAAAATTCTCATGGAAGAACTGTAAATTAACTAAATTCAATTAATCAAATTACAAATTGCTCATTCGGATAAATAAAACTTCTATGCACTTTCTTACGATTTAATAATTAAATATACATCAAATTTAATTAGGCATTTTAACATTTACTTGACATTTCCTGGGCGGTACGTTGATACGTTTTAGGAACGCTCGATGGGGAAACAGAGTTTCATTATATCGTCGTTACTGTGGTGTCAGAACTGACCACGGAGCTCATTTGCTCCGCTCGACCGTCATTATAATTCCCCATCACTTCTGCGATAAGAAGCTTTCTCGGCTGGCTACCTAGGGTAGATGATTACCTTCATTAATCAAGAAATGAATATTTTGTACTCCCATAAATAGTATAAATAAGTCAATAAATACCTGGATCAATTTTCGAATGGGTCGCTGGATATGAACAATCACAATAGCCCTAAAACCAAAACATTTAAAATTGAAATCTATACTAATATTATAAAGAGAGAAACTTAGTATTTTTGTATGTATTCTCAAGAACTACTGGACCGATTTCAAAAATTCCTTCACCATTAGAAAGCTACATTATTCGCGAGTAACATAGGCTATATTATTTAATTACACGCGTACAAAGTTGCGCACAACAGCTAGTTTTAAATAAAACTATTTGTTAGTAAATAACAAATAGTCTTAATGTTCGACAATGAAATTGCAGTATAAAAACATTTTAGAATATTTAAAAAAAATTGAATCGAATAATTACTACAGTTTTAATCGTGGTTTAATTTTTGTTCATTGACGTCCGTCTGCAAACATAACCTACAATGATATAATGGAATATAATATAAGACCGTACGTGATTCGTCAAATGGGGTTTCAATTTAGGTTTTGGTAAGCTAAAGTCTCTCGTCGGTATTGCGTTTGATAAGTCTGGTTCCAAAACGCAAGGTGCAGTTCTCATATTCTTCGACATTTTACAAGTCGAACCACTGCAAGTATCACATCTCGCTTTCGCAATTTCATTCATCATTTCGTTAAATCTTTCATCTTCTTTGCCACATTCCGGTCCACAGATTGTCTTGTCTCTGTGAGGACACATTTTCTTGACGTCCTGCAAAAGTCAGTCAATGAAGATACAATGCTTATAAGTCTTGGTTCCACCAGTTTTATAACAATTATTCTAATGAAAAAAAATCTAAGGCCTGATAATCAAACTAAGAAACTGATTAATTTTTTGTCTATACTAACGACTCGTGCGTAACATGCCCACACGCTGCTATACAAATAGGTGAATTTTATGAAGACTTTATAATTATACGGAGTCAGATTGATCGAAATTTATCACATATAGAAATTGAGAAGAAAGAACGATTGAAGTAAAATATATTTTTAAAGCATTTACATCCTCGTATTCGTCGTCCACGGGGCAAGGCGAAGGGTCGTGCGGCGCGGGTGGCGATTTCTTCGTACAGATGCAATCTTTCGGACCCTTGGGGCAGTTACACTCGCTGGTGCCTCCCCAACGATTACAAGGAGGCTGCAATTTTATTCGATTAGTTTAAAATTAATCATTATTAATTAAAATGATGTAAATCCGATTGTTTACCTTTTTAGATACAGTCCCCTTGTCTACTTTCTCCGGCTTCGATACTTGTACTTTCTGCAGGCAGTTCATCAACTGCGTGTACATATCTGGATCCAGCTGAATTTTAAATAATAATTATAATGCATTAGGATTTGTGCAGTATTTGTCGATAATTTTCATAAATGAGTCTGTAATCAATTGCTTATTTCCTTCATAATTGGTAACAAATTAGAAAACACCGAATACTTACTTCACACCTAGTTTTCACAGCGCCTCCAACTATAGTTAGATTTAAATGTTTCTTCACAGCGGTAAGTATAAATTCTTGTAACATTTTTCTAGTTCTTTCGTCTAATTTACCGTTTCTACTTGTCTTCAAACATTCCAAAATGTGATCGGCTACCACCTTGCCGCCGCCTTTCTTTATTTGTCTCTCTAATACGGTGTACATATTTTCAAACACATTATCCAAAAACTTTCTTTTCACCGTCATGCAAACGCAGTCCATAGTGTGGTCGAATTCACAGTGATCGCCTGATAATGCGCAACGTCTTTCTTCCAAACATTTGGGGCAGTCGCTGCAAAATCTGGTCATTTCTACCGTATCAGAGCTTTGGTTACATTTACCACACCTCGATTGTTGCTCAGTTATATTTTTATCCAGATTCTTAATTTGATCTTCAATAGACTTTTGCCTAAAATCACATTTGTCTCGACATTTATCACGCGCCTGTAATAACAATTCTATTTCTGATGCTAGAGCCGATCTCTGTAATAGTTATGAATACATGTTAATTTCAGAAGATATTAAGTATCTCAAATAATTAAAAATACGTAATATTTTAATGGTAAAGTCCCAATAATATGTTATCAAAGAAAACTGTATCTCTACCTCTGCTCTCAGATCCTCATTTTCTAACTTTTTCTTTAATAAAATTCCACAAATCTTTTGCAGATCTTCTCTTGCTTCTTTGATAATTTTTGATCCCTGAGATTCTTTGTCTTGTTTTGCCTTATTTTCCTCTGCAACAGCTTTTTCCAACTTTTTTATATCTTCCTTATATTTCGCAATTTTTTTCTGTAAAATTTTTAACATTGTCAAAAGATATAAAATCTACAAGCTTCAAGAAATAAATTAATAAACGTATATGAAAACGTATATACGATTCGTCTATTGTTCAAATTCTGTAGAATTCTAGGATTCTGATAGTTTTATATTTATGTAGTATACTTCTAACTAAGACACAAAGCTGATCATTCAAAATCAGTTCTCTTGCATTTCGTTATGAACTACTTACTTATATTTAAAGTTAGTTACTTAAAATTAAAATTTTATTCAACAGTATAAACAATCAAAATACTCACATCAGTTGCCTCTTTTTTTGTAACTATTGATTTCTTAGTCGCTTCGATTTCTTTTTTATTATTTTCCAATCTAGCTTGCAAATCTTTTATTTCTGTATCAATGTATTTTATATCGTTACTTTTCTGTGCTATTTTATCTTTAACATCGCTTCTATATTTATCGACTTTTTCAATTTTTCCTTCTAGATCTTTCATATTTTGACGCCATTTCCTAGTACTTGCCTCCACTCCTCTTAGCTAGAAGTATCAAATTGTATTTGTACACAAAAATCTTACAATAAATCGTATTTATGAGTAGCTACAATTAATTCAAACACAATCTATTATCGTTTCTACTGAATTTTGAAATGAATTAATAAGAGAACCTCGTCTTCGAGTAGTTTCTGTCTCTCGAATGTCTCCATCATTTTTTTCTTATAAGTACCCTCCATAGACATCCACATGCAGTCCGCTTCTCTCAACATCCGTATACTCTCTTTCTCCCGCGCTTCCAATTTCTGAATTGCAACTTTCAATTGCATCTCAGTTTCCATTAATTCCTCAAGTTTATCTGAGCACTTCTGATCGAAGGATGCGGCCTGTTAAATTATTTTTTTTAATTTGATTACATACGCGAGTATTCCTAAATTGATAAGTAATACTAACTATATACCTCTTCTAAATTACATAGAGCTGAACAGATAGGTGTATTTTGACCACATTCAGTAACAGAGCTTACAGGAGTTGGAATAATAGGAATTTCATCCTTGCAACTGTTGAAAACAAAAAATTACGTTAACACCACAAGGCTGATGAGAATAGATAACCATTACAAAATTTTCTCTTCTACCTTTGATCTGTATCGCCGCATTTCTTGCAAGACTTATTACTCCTGGCTATATAGCAAGTCGTGCATTGAGGCGCTGAATGGCTATTCGATTTTTCAACGCCTGACGGTTGGGGAACTGTTTGGGGGACCGATGGAGGAACCGATTCGGGAACCGTTTTCTGCACAGAAAAGAAGGTTTCAACTATACGAATATTAATAAGTTGACCAGACCAGAAATTGAAGAAATTTACTGGACTAGGCCCAGGCCCACCCGTGGCTGTGGCGCCTCAGATGATGATGATGATGAGAACAGACTGGGTAAACACGATAAACATGAAACATGAGATTTTTATTTACTTTGTAACAAAAGTTTTATTTCGTTGATAACCAATAATAATGTTATCAATGGAATGCCTCGAGCTATCATTGCTGGTACTCACTTTTGGAGTAGCATTGGGGTCATCTTTGAGCATGTTCCAGAATTCGCACATCAGTTTGATGCCGCGATCATTCTTGCAACCACATTCGCAATTCGGATAGGCAGGTGCATTTTCGGTGATGGAACGCAAGTCCTTGATTACCTCGTCCAATGCACGGTAACGTTTTAATAAACAACTCGGCAGATCCTTCATTTTGTAAAGTTTCGAGTGGCTGCTAATGTAACATTATGTATAATAAATCTTTACTTATGTAAGCTACTCATTAGCTTGTTGCTTTTTAAACCGCCGCAGCTTCTCGGGACCTGTGAAGAGATATGGAACCTAACTTACTCCTTATGAATATACTATGTAAATGTATGGCATGGCATGTCTATAATGATTATGTCAGGCAGAAAGTAGATGTGTACTTATTTGAATTGAAATGTTACAAAATTTGCTATTATTTTGTACTAATTTAAGTTAAACAAAATAATCGGCTTACCGGACGTGGATTTTTTTAAATAAATATAAACAGATACAATTTTTTTTATTATTTATTTGAGCCAAAACACGTGAATTTTGAAACTTATTATTCCTTAAAAATGACAGACAACTAGACTTTTTTCATTTCTTTGATATTTAGCAAAAACTTAACTGAAAAAGCACATCAATACAGCAGCTTAATCTGAATTAGAGGTATTAATTATTAAAGTATAGGATTTTATATAGATTTTATTTTATTTATTTGTTCATTTTCTTTCTACGTGATCCGACAAAGTTATTATCTTGGAAATATTGGATAACGTTCTTTGTAAACTCACTCTTCAACTTAAATTTCAAACGTCAAATTCAAGTCATACTGACGTTTAATAGCAAGTGATAATAATATTTAGATATTTTTTTAAAAACATTTATTTTAATGTGTTACTTAATGTTAGGACGAATATTAATAGATGTATAGTTTATAAGAGAGGTTATTTAATTTTTCTACAAAGATATTGAGTAGCTTAGCTGATAAATAAATTATATTTTTAACTACTACTGTAATAGTTAACATAGTTCAAACAGTGATGATAAGATAATTGATAAGAACTTACATCATTCAAATCAATTGGAAGACGAGACAATGTCGGAATTTGGTGTTGTAAGTAATACAAAATATATAACCTACTCCATAATTGTTATATTAAAAGATTATGTTTAAATTCACCTACACGTATATACAGAACCGATTTAAATTTATTTTAAAACATTTTGCTCATATATAACCGTATAATAAGATATTTTGTAGGTTATTTTCTGTGTTTTAAAGAATGTCTTACTAAATCAACTGTTTGCATTTCAAACTACCTTCATAATTATTTAAAATAACTTTGATTTTATCTCATTAAATACATAATATATTTAGAAAATTTTATGCTCATGTTTGTTTAGTTTTGTATGTATTTTATAGGAACATCCCAGGAACCTGATACCAGAACTATGCAAACAGTTCTATCATTTAGGATGGGTGACCGGCACAGGAGGGGGCATATCTATAAAAGAAGGGTAAGTAAGTAATAACAAAGATTATTGTAATTGAAACAGTTATTTAGACTTGCTATCGCAAATGGCTCTGTCTGTGCACAACTGTATGTGCAGTAAGTTGTCTACATGTTCTTTTAGATTATTCCACATCTGTGGTAAAAATTTCAGAGATACATTCAACAGTGGTAGAGCCCGCTTTAACATCTTCACACAAATTCGCCGGCTCACCTGCTGAGATACCACAACCACAAAGAAGACAGGCGTGAAATAGAAGCAATTCTGTGTTTCGTCTGACGAGTGTGGTGCCGGAGGCCTCATTTTTAATCCACTTTCCCTTCTTATCCTTTACTTATAAAGAAATGATGGGAAGGGGAAGTGGATTTTCCGGGGGAGGGGACACATGGGAAAAGGAATTATCCTTTTGCTGTGGGTCCCCTCCTCCGAAGATTAAGGGCAGGCAACACATTTGCAATTCTATGGGCAGCGGTCCCGTCGCTGTTTCAGCGAATCCAGGTGGCCGCTTGCTTTTTTGCCACTTTATAATATTAAGAAAAAAAATCTAACACCCATCTATCCATTGGCATTTATAATATTAGTAAGTTTGAAAACTTCTTTTAAGTCAAACTTTATACAAGCTGGCAGATTTTCCATTTCGTTTATTCTTTTAAAGAGAGAAAATCTACATAGCGCCATCTGGTGTACAGAAAGAGAGAATGAAGCCTGATGATTTATTTGTGCAGACTATCAACGATGAAGACTTAGAATTGCCACCACCGGAGAAAAAGTAAGTAGAATCAAGTTTATCTTATATAGGTGTTTTAAATTAATTTAATCCCCAATGTCCTGTATGTAATAAATGGATTTCCACTCTAGTGCCAAATATACTATCTTCTTTATATATTTAGAATTGTTTAGTTATTGCGGACTCGTTTATGTTCCCCTGAACAAGACATTTAAAAAATTTAAAACAATATAAAGAAACGAAAATATAAATAAATAATAATAAACCGACTGTTTGTCTTCAAGTTTTTGTTAGTTTTAAGTAAAGAGAAAAATTGCTTTTTATTTAAATTTCTACAAGCAATATCTTTGATTGAATTTTACTATGCCTATGAGCTTTATATCTGTAGTATTTTTTGAACCGAGGG